>CABHPR010143598.1:45547-61678 GCA_902168415.1 Peromyscus melanophrys | reverse complement strand
TTTTTTTTTTTTAAGGGAAAATGCCTTTACCTTCTCTAGGACCTCATGCAAATTCTGCATTATCTTATCCCAATGTATTTTTTTTGGGGGGGGGGGGGGGGGGGGTTTTCGAGACAGGGTTTCTCTGTGTAGCTTTGCACCTTCCCTGGAACTCACTTGGTAGCCCAGGCTGGCCTCGAACTCACAGAGATCCGCCTGTCTCTGCCTCCCGAGTGCTGGGATTAAAGGCGTGCACCACCACCGCCCGGCATCCCAATGTATTTTAAAAGGTTAAAAAGATAAGTGCCACCTCTGAATTTGTTCAACAAGTTAAGCAAGTATATTAGAGCCAATTATTAGAGGTGATTAGCATGTAATTGTCCTGTATAACAATGTGAGGCACAAGTGCCCCTAAGATTTGAGTTTCTTTTAGAGCTAAATATAATAATAAATATCCCACACGCTCACTGAAGGCATGTGATAAAACACTGCCCTCTCTAACTGGACATTTTTCTTAGAGTGTAACATGGGAGATGATAAAAGGGAAGAGACATTAAGCAGGTCACCATGTGTTTCAGACTTGTCTTGCTGGCCTCTGGACTTGTGGGGCTCCTCACAATCCTGTGGGCCTTACCCTGGATCAGACTCAGTCCTCACAATGATAGATGGTGGAAGTGATCTCTGAAACTCCCCTCTTACTAAGAAGCTGCTCATTGAGGGAGAATCACTCCTTATTGATGGTATGGCCACTGATAGGTCTCCATTCTCCAGTAGATACCCACACTTATGCACATATGGGCAGCATTAATTGGACTTACTGCGTTATCAAAAAAAAGATACAGGCATGAAGTTGGAAGGGGAATATTTGGAGGGTAATGGAGCATGGGAGGGGGAATGAGTAGGTGTGATATTTCCTTGTATGTATATATGTACATATATATACATACAAGGAAATATATATTCTCAAGAATAAAGAAAAACTATTTTTAAAAAAATCAAAACAGGTAAAACTGTGATATCTGTCAAAGTCATCATAAATGATCCATATTTTCCCTCTCTCCCTTCCTCTCCTCTCCCCCTTTCTACAAACTAATTATGAAATAATATAGCTGTTGACAAATATATTTTTATTGTGTGATCCTTAGACTAAGGTGGCATCAGTGCCATGGATTCTTCTGTAAACAAAGCAAAGCCCACATTGATGACCAAAGTGAGACTTTGTCAGAAACTGCCAACTGATCATCTCACTAGAACTTTACCCACTTCAACCAATCAAATTCGTTCTTCTCCTTGCTTCTCAGTGTATCTTCTAAAAGTTTTTAGAGGGAATGAGAGGTCCTTGAGAGCTTGCAGCATAGTAACTCATGAATTAACATGCATGTTGCATGCATATGTGAAATTTCACAATGGAACCCATTATTCTGTATATTAATATGTATTAACAAAAATAAATTTATAATAAAATAAATGTTATAACAATAAAATAATATTCTTAAAGAAAAACATATACAAACTGTAAATTTGTTTTTCCAAGTAGTTGTGCAGTGTTTGGAAGAAAAAAATAAACAATTCCAAAGATTACTTGAATTCCACAATTTGGAAAGAGGAGAACCATCACATTAAGAAAAGCTCACTGCTTAATATGCAGAGAAGCCAAATTATGGTGTTGACTTTAATATAACTACATTATAATCTCAAAAACAAAATAAATGGTTTTTAAAAGCCAATACAGTTGTGCTGGGTTAGGAGACAACACTAAGACTCTAACATTTTGCTTAAGGGAGGGTTTTATAGAAAGCGAACCAACAGAGATATGGAGAACATTCTCTTCTCTGTACAGTGATATTTTATTTGTGCTGAAATGTGATTTTATTCATATGTTAATAAATAAAGTTGCCTGGGGGTCAGAGCTAATAGCAAGCCATTTAGCAGAAGTCTGGCAGTGATAGCACACGCCCTTAATCTCTGTGTGTTCAAGGACACAGCCAGCATGGAGACACATGCTTTTAATCTCAATATCAACCATAGAGACCTGGAGGTCTGTATAGACAGGCAGTGATAAGGAGGTCATGTGGTTGGGTTTACAACCAATGAGAAGGCAGAACAGAAAGTCAATAAAAATACAGACATACAGGAAGTAGGTCTCTTTCTCAGGGGAAGGGCGGCAGCGGCAGTAAGTGGTAAGAAGGTGGTCTCAGCTCTTGGCTATTGCTCTCTGATCTCTGGGCTTTTAACTCTGCATTTATATGTGTTTCTTATTTAATAAGACCATTCAGAATTACTGAGGCTGCAATGGCTTGTAAGATTTCCTGGGGCCACTTGGTTGCTGAGAGATGATTCTAGTGTGTGAACACAGACCCTCTAGCTGCACAGCACCATGTGTTGCTACATGACTGCACATACACTGTGCAGTAGCCAAGCAACAGGCTTAGTCATTGATGGAGGCAGATACAGAGATCTATGGCTAGGTACCAAGCTGAGCTCCGGGAATCCAATTGATGAGAGAGAGGAGAGATACTGCAGGCAAGGGACGTCGAGAAAAAATACAATCTGACAACAAAAAATCAAATGGAAAAGTAACGATTCAAAGCTGGAGACATAGTTCAGCAGTTAAGATCTCACACCACTTTTGTAGATGACCTGTGTGCAAAGGCCCAAAGCAGAAAACTCACAACATGCTGTAACTTCATCTCCGAGGAATCCATTGTCCTCTTCTGGTCTCTGGGGGTGTCTGTACTCATGCACTCACACCTTCATACTGACATACACACACATAACCAAAAGCAAAGATAAATCAAATTATTGCTTCTCAAAAGAAAAGTAATAATTCATAAAGTAAAGGTTTAAAGAGCAAAAAAGAAGACATGATTATATTTTCCTTCAAAGTTGATAGGCTAACAAGTATGAAGAAACGTCAATTAGAAAAAATGACTAGATTTTCAATTGTCCAAGATTAATTTAAAAGTTGTGATAAATTCATTGATTTTAAACAAAATGAATGATTTTTTTAGAACAATAAAGACAAGATTTCCTTTAAGATAGCACAAGGTCTAAGAGTTTTTAAGGGCAAACTCCAAGTTATAAACATCTGAGTCTTTCAATGTCACTCAGCTCTTGCAGAACACAGGAACACACCAGGGGGGAATAAAACACTCTTTAACTCACACTATGAGGACAGAGTAACTCAATGCACCTTGAATTAAAATTGGAACAGGACAAGGATGGCAAAGAGAATAAGGAGGGATGTTACAACATAAAAAGTATAACTGTTCAAAGTGAAATACCAGCAAATACAAGTTGGGAATACATGAATATGGATCATTCCAGATAAGGAACTAAAGGAGTGATTATAAATATGTTTAAAGAATTATTTAAATCCTCTTCAACACAAACAGCTGAATGAAATAAAGAAGCCAATACAAGATACAAATAAAGAATTCCATACAGAGAAATCCAGAAGGAAAACCAACTGAAAGACTGAAGGATGGTTCAGCTGGCAAGAGGAAGGAACCAAGCTTGGTTCCAGCATCAGAAAACTCACAACCACCTGTAACTCCAACTCCAAGAGGTTTGACATCCTCCTCTGGTCTCCATAGCTACCCAAATATGAATATGCATACAAATACACACAGAGACACTCATCCACACATAATTAAAAACAAAAAATCTTCACTAATAGCTCCTCGGTTAGAGAGAGAATGTTGTGTCCATCTGCCCCTACATGCTCAGATTTTCTCTTACTTGGTCTTCTGAATGTCTTTTGCATGCTGATACAACCATTGTATGTTCTTATGTGTAACTGCCCTGTTGTGTCCAGAAACACTGCTTGATTGTAGTCATCCATCACTCCTGGCTCTTACAATCTTTCTGCCTCCTCTTCCAATAAGATCCCTAAGCCTAGAAAAGGGAAATTTGGTTTTCTTTAACGGCATGGCCCCAGGTAAGTTGACCACACTCTGTTGATGGCCATTAGACTGGGTGGGTCTATAAAAGAAAATCAAGACACTAAGTCTATCGAGTACAACATGGGAGGTGGATTTGGGAGGAACTGGGATGGTTATGATCAAAATACAATGTATGAACACCCCATTTATGAATTATATGTCAAAAAAGAATATTTTTAAGTGAAGCAACCCAGCATCAGGAAAAACACTCTTAAAGTTCTCCCAAACGTTCCTACTAAACACACTGATAAGTACTCTCAATGTAACATCAAAATGGAAGCTCAGCTTGTAAAGCTCAGCTTTGAAATTCAAGTACATTCCAATGTCTCATCCCTGATGAGGTCTCTTCAAGGATCGCCAACTTTTGGCTGGGTTTGCAATGACAAGAGATGTGTCTTCATTGACAGTACCACCCAGGCATCAGGCTCTTCTTCTGTGCATCTATCACCTGGACTTTTGCTCTGATGAGTTCTACAGTTTGTTATGCAGATGAAATGAGATCATGAAAATGGCGTGGAAAGATGGAAGTCTAAAAATGGAGGAAGTGGTTCCTTGTCATTCCCCCCAAAAAGCTTTAGCAAGCAGCCCCCCAAGGAAGGCAGATTTCTTCCTATAAAATGGAAAGAACTAAACCTACCTAGAATTTTCAGCCTAATTCCAATGGTGTTTTACCATAATTAAGCTTTGAAGCTGATAAACCAGTACATTATTTGAATATTTCTATCAACCCTTTAAAGTGAAAAAAAAAAAAAAAAGCAGCAGCCTTTACCAGATGACTGAATGTTTTCCAAGTAACATATCTCATGGATACAGGACAGGAAGTAATTTGAAATACCAAAGTATCTTTCTAAAAAGCAATAATACTAATGCAAAGAAACAGAGCTTTTAAAGTTAAAAAGTAACAATCTTGGTCACACTGTGAGCTTACTTAGCATTTCTTTTCAAGAAAAAAAAATCCTTTGTGCTGACAATGGATTTTAGGTGGCAAGGCCTTAAGCAGAGAAACTAAGCCCAAAACAAAGAGGGAAAGTACCAAGAGAACAAGTCTGGAGCAATTGTAATCACTTTACAGAGGAGATTTAAAATGAGGGCTGGTGATCTCACCTTCAGGGTCAGTTGTCACATCCTGAAGGATCTGGCCATCTACAATGCTCTATGAGTTCCTAACACAAGAGGGAGCCAAGCTCTCCAATTATGAATGGAATATTAAAAACTACTGTTAAGATTCTCCAAGTCATTTCAGGTATTATTGTTTTCCTGCTCACAAGTTACAGAGTGGGAGGTGGTACAGTATTCTCTGTACAAGCATTCTCTATACAATACATTCTCAACAAGCAGCTTGAGTTCTGAGTCCCATCCACCTACTAAGAGACAACTAGTACTAACTTGGTTTCTACCATACTAAACCCCACGCCCTGTCTCTTTAGCCTTCCTTTGACTTCCTATCTGAAGAAGCTTGTGGCTGTGCAAAGAACATGTCACTTGTTCTAACCAACACCTGACCACTGCCTTTCCCTCTTTCTTAGAACTCTTACAGTTGTCAATCGCTACTGCTCCCTTGAGAGACAGATTTAAGTGTATGTTTCTCAAGCTCTGAGAGACATTGGTGGAAATGCAATCAGGAGAGATGAGGCCTATGCCTTGTAGCTTCCATGAAAAGATGGAATCTTAACATAAATAGTTGTTAACTAACAGACATAGCAGTTTAATCAACTTCCCCAACTCTACTAAATCCCCACTCACTCACCTCCTTTCTCCATTACTCTCCCTTCAAAATGCCCACCCATTTCCACACATGTTAGAATTGGCTCCTTCCCTGTTACTCTTTGTTAAAAGAACAAGAATAATTTGTACCACTAATGCCTGGCTTCATTTATCATAGCCAATACACACACACACACACACACACACACACACACACACACACACACACAATGTGATCAAATCCAGTCAGCTTTCCTCTTCATTGTTTCTCAGAATTAACCCATTGCCACCTCTTCCCTTCCTCACTTTGCCCCCACTAGCAGCAGTAAGTACTATTATTCCTATTTAATAATTGAAAACACTGAGGCTTAGCATGTACCTACCTACAACTTTCCCTAAGAAATTTACAAATGGTGAAACTTGGTGTGACCCAAGCTTGAGTCCTTAACCACATAAGACATTTTGACAGGCATCTAAATATTGTTTTGTTTTTTTTTAATTTATTTATTTTATTTATGTCTATATTGACCTGAATGTATATATGCATATCATGTGTGTGCCTGGCACCAAATGGAGTCAGAGAAGGGTGTGATTTCCCCAGGAACTGGAGTTTATGGATAGTTGTGAATCAATATGTAGATGCTGGAAACCAAACCCAGGATCTCTTGTAAAAGCAACAAATGCTCTTAATCTTAATCAAAGAGGCATCTATCCAGCCCAGAATCATTTGTTTTTGAGGCATGGACTCACTATATAGCCCAGACTAGCCTCAAACTAGCAATGACAGACACACTACTCTAAGGTCATCTCATCAATGAGAGACAAATTCACACCTACAAGTCATCACAAGTAGTTCTTGTCTGAGTGTTTATCTGCCCACATTCTAATGGCAAATTTGATGAAAATTTCCCTCAGTAAATATCACAATAGAAATGCTTATTTTAGTAATTAAGGAAACAAATAGTGAACAGTACTCAAAGGTAAACAAAATCACATTGTAGCCAATTCTTTAAGAAAAGAAGTTGAGTCCAAGTAGAGAGCTGTTGGTTACTACTCTTGCACATTAGAGTTGCCGTGCCATGCTGGTGATTGATGTTGCTCATAAGCATCAAAGCTGAGTAGGACTGTTCATGGTCTTCTTCCTTTGGAAGCCCCAATGAACACATCTGCAAAAACTCCCTCACCTAAGGCTCAGGGAACATTGTGTAAGAGAGGGCAGAAAGACTGTAAGAGCCAGAGGATTGGGGAGTTTGTTGTGAGAGTGTGTCTCTTAGTTATTTATATCAGAAGCTATACCCATAAAGTTTCATTAACTGCCCAAACATGAGCTGAACAAGGATAACACCAAAAGAAATGTCAAACTGGTTGGTGGAAAGTCTACAAGGTTCAACACTATACACACACACACACACACACACACACACACACACACACACACACACATACACACACAAAACTACAGGCAACTGAGGAAAGCTGGGAGCAGGAGAGGTAATCTTCCTCAGGGAAGAGCACATCAGTTGGTTAGCCAGTGCCAAACTTCAGCCCTAGAAACAAAAATACAAGTACCATTATATGGACTGAACAAGTTATATTTGGAAATATACATATATTTACATATACATAGAGGCATGCAATAACAATTAGTGAAAAAAGGCCTGAGTTTGAAGGAGATATGGAGGGGTATTTGGGAGGGTTTGGAGGGAAGAAAGGAAAAGAAGTGTTGTAATTACAGTCTCAAAAAAATAATAAAGTCAGCATAGTCCTCAAAAAAAGAAAAGAAATTGATAAATTCTGAAAACAAGCTTCTTATTTTAAAAATAAGGATGGAAGACAGAGTACAGAGCACATGGTACAAGTACTCCATTCTCCCCATTATCTCTGGGCACATCTAGACCTTATGCTAACCATGTGGGGGTGGGGTAGCATAGGTGTCCCTACTTCTTCCTGGGCAGATCATGAGATTAGCCAGGACAGAGGCTAGTGATTCCATGACCTATACCCAGTAGCGTGTTTATTCGCTTCACTATGCTGCCCTGGATTTTATGGTGGGTGATTTGGGCCCAGGGTCCACATTGACACCAGAACCAGTTTCCATATATCTCTTTGAGCTAAGCAGTTCTGATTCTAAAGTAGCTGGACATACTGTACTGTGATTCCTTCAAATCCTGGCAGTTACTACAGGACTGTAGCATTGACTTGGGAGGTAAATTCTACAGGACCAGAGAAGGGATTGCAGCTGGTGTTCTCACATTTGCCAAATATACAAAGCTCTCTCTGCCAGCAGCTATCGGTCTCTTGTAAAAGAGCTGAGCTCCCTCCATAAGATAATTCATACCTATTATACAACTTTACCATATCCTATCCCTTGAAGTGACCTGCCTAGAATCATCATCATCATCATCCAGTCAATGACAAAAGTTGATCCCACATTTTGAGCTGTGTGGGATTAGTCAGCAACTTAGATTTCCACTATTAGAGCATAATTTAATGAGTCAATTATGAAGCAATTTAGGTACTAATAGACTTCAGCCTATTTAAGAAATAATCCAGAAAATGGGGCCTGTGTTTGCACATTATTTATATTCTGAAGTTTAAGGTAATTTGCAAAATGAAAAAGTGAATACCTGTATTTGATGTTCTTACAACAACCATGATGCATGTCTCTTTGAGCTAACGAGTTCTGATTTTAAAGTAGTTGGACCTATTGTACTATGTTTCCTTCAAGGATGGCCTGGCAGAGTATGAGGAGTTACTACAGGGCTGAAGTATTGACTTGGGAGGTAAATTCCACAAGTCCAGAGATTGAAATGCCAACAGTCCTCCTTCAGTCACCCCCTCCCCTTGTTCTTTTGGTCAAAACAAGACTAAGCTCCATAGGAAGAACAAATTGGCCTGTGTTAATCTTTATCTGTCCTTTAAAAACTTTAGTTTTTCTAGCTAAGAGCTTTATGAAACTCTTCTTCCTATAAATAGACCTACACATTGTAAAGCCCGGACCTATAACTGCCCAGACCACACAGCTAAGAATTCTTAGCTCAGTCTCTGGAATGTAGGAAAGAAGTCTGGCAAGTTAACTGCTCTGTATATTTAATCAGAGTGGAGCACTCATCAACCTTGCTTTGGTTTATACCTGTACTTCTCAAACCTTTGATCAGTGAGCTTGGTATATCTAACATCTTTTGAAATAATACTTAAAGAATTAACGTGATACAGCAAGATTTGAGGCCAGGATCTCTGGCTTTGAATTCCAGGTTAGTTTCTGACAAGCTAATCTTGATAACTGTCTTCAATCCTTAGAATCACCCTAACCTGCCTCCCCAAAGCATAACAATCATACATAATAAAAAAAGGTTTATGTGGGCTTTTGTTTGAAGAAGAGTGACATTTAGGCACTTATTATGACTTTAGGAAAATATCTATTGATTTGTCTTGGCATGTATAGTGAGTGATCTAATAATCCAATCAAGAAATTTTAAGCACCATTTTCAGGTGCTGGACTTGGCAGAGGTATTATTCCAAAAAAGGGCAGGTCACAAGAGCACAGATTGGAGGCTGAGTAGGATTCAAAGAAAGATGTGCAGTGGCCTCCACAAAGGACATGGTAGTCCATGGATTTTGTGATAGATGTCACACAATTAGGAGGAGAGGGGCACTCTGGCATGATTAATAAGGAGATGGTCCCAGTACATTGTCCCAAGTCCACTGTCTGGAATTTTGAATGATCAAGACATCACTGGTTGGTCTGAGTGGCTCTGTCAGGACCAAATGAACTGTGCCTATATCTATCAAAAATTTAACAGACTTGCCTTCTACCTTTAATGTAACCTTGGGCTCCTAGGGGCTCAGTGGAATAGAGCCCTGGACTCATAAGTTCTCACCCAGATGAAGGATGGATCATCCTTCTTTCCCCTTCTGATTTGTGCATTCATTTTTCTAATGTCCTTTTTTATTTAAGAAATTTTTTTATTCATTTTCCATATCAACCACAGATCTCCCTCTCATTCTTCCTCCAGCTCCTGCCCCCCCAAGCCTTCCCTCTCCCAACCCATCCCCCATCCCCTCCTCCCAAAGGATAAGGGTTCCCTTGGGGAATCAGCAAAGCCTGGTACATTCAGTTGAGACAGGACCAAGCTCCTCCCCCCTGCATCAAGGCTGAGCAAGTTGGCCCATCATAGGTAATGAGCTCCAAAAAGCCAGCTCATGCACCAGGGATAGATGGATCCTGATCCCACTGCCTTTTTGTTTGCAATAATCACTTTGGTCCTTTTTTGGTCTCTCATTTTTCCTGGTAGTTCTGACTTTTACTCTAGGATCCCTTTTATCACTGTCCCTAAGTACTACAGCTCTAGTCAATCCTTTTATTCTGCTTTCCTTTCATGGAGTCATAGTTGTTGTCAACCTTTTGAGCAATCTCCAATAATTGGGACCTGTTCATACTCTCAAACCCTTCAGCTTCTGAAGTTTCTAATATCTGGAGGGGACTGCATAATTAAAGCAATATTGGTTGCTCATTGGTTTTCTGGTCTGTCTGGGTCCATGGGGGCAAATAACCAGTAAGTCTCATAGAGGTGCTCCAGGAGCACAGCATGCAATTCTTAGGGCTCTTGTATCACCTCACTCACCTTAGACAAATTGGTAGGTATTTTAGCAGCTGCCTTCAATCCTCCTAAGAGGGCCTGATGAAGAGAAGCCTCAGTGATAGGTCACAGGTCTTAAGACACAGGGGTAGGTCTTGCACCAGAGAAAGCCATTGGTCAATATAGGGAAATTAGTTGGGGTGGCCAGAGTCTCCTGGGTTTACCATATTCCAGAAGGCTTGAGCCACCTGGGGGTCCAAATAGCCATCACTAGGACATCCAACTATAAAAGAGGAGCAAAACTGATTTCACAGATTGTCCAGACAGAGTCTTCAGGAACGAAATTGATAAAATATCCATTCTCTACCTGAGATATTTTATCAAGCACTTCAATACTATCTTTAGACAGCTCACTCACCCTCCCATTTTAAATCAGTTTCCCCAACCAAGAGAATGGGCAGAAACACAGAGAGAGACACCCAAATGCCAATAGTCATTAAGAATATACAGAGAAGGCAATTGATAGTTCAGATGTCAACCCACCAGACAAATAACACTCTGATGGATGAATCCCATCAAGCAAGACTTATGGTACCACAGACACTGAAAACTGGTTGCTTCTATCTGTAATTTTTCTCATGTGCCACTACATTTCTTCCCTAAAAAACAGCTATGGGTGTTTCCCCACTGCTTGTATGTTTATCTCATGTATATATTCCATCTGTGGGCACACATACAGCTGTGAGTGATTAGGAAGATGATTTCTGCTTTAGCTATATAATTCTGATGACTAGAAATAATACTAGGATATTTTTCATACTCAGACGGACATAGGAAAATAACTGTATTCTCAGCCACAAAGACAGCTTTTCAAACATTTAACTAAGACCTCAGAGCAAATCCAAAATAGACTAATTGCCCCTGGAGACAAACTGCACAAGGGCAAATTCACAGGTATCTGTTTGTTGAACCAAAGCCTGGCAGATAATAACAAAGACACAATTCCCTGCAGCAACTGCCTTTCTGCACATAGTTCTAACCTCAAGGTTCAGCCAACTAACTATTCATTGTTTAAGTCCTGAATTTCAATGTCACTCTCTTTCTGAGAACCCAAACCATTCAAAGCTACATGCCTTCTTTATTTACCATGCCTGGTCAGCATGACCTCCCTAGGCTGAGAGAAACTGTGTGACTTATCATGTGTTATTAGAATGGGTAGGATCTGTGGTGATATTTTATTTGTGCACCCCAATAAAGCTTGTCTGAGGATCAGAGGAAAAAGCCAGCCACTATATTAAACATAGAGGTCAGGCAGTGGTAGTACACGCCCTTAATCCTAGCATTCAGGAGACAGAGATTCATCTGGATCTCTGAATTCAAGGCCACGCTGGGAACAGAGCCAGACCTGGAGGCACATGCCTTTAATCCCAGCAGTAGTTAACCATAGAGGTCTGGAGGTCTGTACAGACAGATAGGAAGTGACAGAGCTGGGCAAAAAGAGGAAGTGATGTAGTTGGGCAGAAAGAGAAAGTGAGATGGCAGAGACAGAAAGGATATAGGTGAGAGTATACAGGAAGTGGCTCTCTCTTGGGCTAAGGATTTCCTAGGGCAAGAACTTGTGGCTGTGGCTTGTTCTGTTCCTCTGATCTCTCAGCTTTCACCCCAATATCTGGCTCCAGGGTTTTTGTTAATAAGACTGTCTAGTAATTAATATTACAAGGACTCTGTATATGTAACTCATAATTGTCCAGAGTTTGGCTGTTGAAGGAGGTGGATGTGAAGAGCAAGTGAGCGAGCAAGGGAGGGAGGGATGGAGCAAGTGAGTGAGTGAGTGATGTTGAAGAGAAATACAAGTTATGAGTGAATAAGTATAGCAGAATAGAGAGAAGAAATGTGTGTAGAGGAGAGCTGTGAAAAGAGAGAAATATAGAAGAAAGATACATGCTGTGTGGAGACAGAGAGATTTTCCAAAAGAGATTTTTTAAGATAAAGTTAAAGAGAAAGTTACTATCAGAAAGCATTATTACCTCTCAGATAGAAAAGTCCAGTCCTCACCTCATTCATGGATTTTTTTTTTTTTTTTGCATACTCTGGATGCAGTCTTGGAGCAGGACCTCCCAAAGGCGGCTGATATCCAAAGAGACAAATGGTAAAGACAACAAGGAGTAGCCAATGCACAGCCTTAAACCAGGGGATCCTGTGTCTTCTCACAGGGATCCTGAACACTGGAATTAGGGTCATGTCCAACCTTTCCTAACTGCCCTATTCATAAGGTGCCATAAAGAGACTTACCTCTGGAGGGGATAAATCCAGGTGACTTTCTGTAACTTCCATTTAGGGTGGAGATGGTGGGAACCTCTGGGATAGTAGGAGCAGAAGTATGAGAAGTTCCTGGGGCCCTAAAATGTCTTAGGGTGCAAAACCCCTAGGAAATGTTTCTTTTCCATTCTATCACCCCAAGATGCCCTTGATGCCCTGGCATCTGTTTCTGGGGAATCTCACTGGAGCCTTCAGAAATGTTGCAAGGTAAAGCCTATCAGAGAATATCACATGTACCTCTTAAAGCCATAGAGAAAATCTCTATTTCTAGCCTGTAGCTGCACAGGGAACTTGCCCAAAGTCCCAGCTCTTTGTCTTTTATGCACAGAAAGGCATCCTGGTTGTCACGCTTCAGTTAACAATAGGCAGAACCACAGAAGCCAAAAGGCAAGATTAGTACACAGTTTGTACATTTAGGGATGCTTTGCTCAGGAACCATTGACTTAGCCTTTGTTCAGGTTTTGAGAGGTAGCCTAGGTCTTTCCTTCTGTTTTGGCAGGAGTTGCAGCCTTCGTGCTCGCTTTCAAGTCCTGAATGGGGCTTCTAACATGGTGTCAGTTATGCTAAGCTTAGTCTGGGGCCTCTTACAACCTTAACTCACAAACCTTAAATAAGGGTTTATTTTATGATGCCATATAAATATTCAATCAAATATACCTGAATACTGGTATGAAGGTATTCTGAAGATAAAGCAAGTTTTTATAATCCATAGGCATGAGTAGAGCAGATCACAGTCCACAATGTGAGTGGGTCTCATACAATCTTCTGCAGGTCTTTAAATAAAACTGAAGTCTTCAGAGGAAGAAAGATTCCTGCCGGGCGGTGGTGGCGCACGCCTTTAATCCCAGCACTCGGGAGGCAGAGACAGGCGGATCTCTGTGAGTTCGAGGCCAGCCTGGGCTACCAAGTGAGTTCCAGGAAAGGCGCTACACGGAGAAACCCTGTCTCGAAAAAACCAAAAACAAAACAAAACAAAACAAAAAAAAAAAAAAAGAAAGATTCCTACAAGACAATCTTAACACAGGAAATTCAGTAGCAACTTCTTCCTAAGTCTCCAATCTGCGAGCAATAGCCTTTCCTTCAGAATTAAATTATCAGAGCCAACTACACACTCATATCTGAACAATAATAACATCTCATGATCCCATGTTTGGGGTTCCCTCCTTTCAAAATCCTCTATTCAAGATCCTTTGTAATTCTTCTTCTTCTCAATACAGCATTAGATAATTAATTAATTCTGTAATTCCTCTCAGCCCAGCTCAAGGTCCTCTTTTATAGACTCCACTCCATCCACAAAGGACTTTACCTACAAACACACTTCATCACCACCCACATATTGCTGACTCCAGCCCAGATTTCTCTGAGGTCAAGATTCATGTAGCTAGGTGCTCTTCAGAAAGCTCTTACCTATATACTCAGATACCATGATCTTAGCATGTCAGGGAAGAAGATCTTGTCCTATAGGAACAAGGGGGACAATGTTCACAAGAGGCTGCTCAAATTTTCTTTTCATCCTTTACCAAGCTTGTTTCTCTGTTCAACAATGTAATCTGCAAGTCAGCAAAGTCCTTCTCTAACTTGAATTCTGCCCCTTGAGAAGTTGGCCATTCCTGTGACTTCAGATCACAGAGAACCACATCAGATCCAAGGGCAAATAGAGAGTGAACAACAAATCCAGTCCTCTTCAGTACCTCCACCAGGCCATGTTGGTCTTTGATAAATGTACGGTTTCAAATATGTCTCAGTGACTGCACTAGATGTCTCTCTAGCTTCTCTACTCTGCTTTTGGAGATAAAAAAGGATTTTGTATCTATTCATCCCCATGCCATTTTTATTTTTGCCCTTGGCATCTTACAAGTTGGTTAGGCTCCACTAGACATAATCTTTGCTAACTCACCATGCAGAATATCATGCCCATTCTGACAAATGAGGAGTATCTTTTGATATTTGCCTGTGTCTTATTAGTCATCCAATGGAACTCAAGACAAAGCTCAAACATAATTGCTAAAGGTTCTCCTTGCTCTGACATTCTCTGAGCCAGCAATTGTTCCAAATCTTCCGATCCCAATTACCTCTAGGAGTTTACATTGTGCTACATTCAGATACATGTTTTTAATCTGGAGCATTAATGTCTGGAGACACACTAGTAACAAAGCACCTCTAGTAAATGGAAACCAAGAGTGTGTGAGCTTTGAAATATTTCAGCAACAGACTAATAGCCCAGTGTACCTCCCTTAGTGTTCTGCCTTTGAATATGATCTATCAGCTTAAATACGGTGTATCTGCTTCTCTATCTCCTTATTGCCTTCAGCTCTTCTTTTCCAAAGCCTCTACATTTTTAAGGAACAAAGGCTGTGAATGATAGTGAGTACATGAAGATATGCAATTATCTGTTCTGGACAGATGAGGAAGCCTGATTAGAAGAGGTAACAGCAATGATGAATACCTGCTGAGTCTCAGATAGGAAGCTCAAGACTGATCAAGGGCACCACTATAAAGATCAAGCCTTTATTTTCATGCTTTTGGACTACCTACCTTCTTAGCTGGTGAAGATGAACAAGACTGATATTAGTTTTCAGTTTCCACCCATCTGTATCTAAGAGAAAAAATGGAAAAAAGCAATTTTTATCCAACTACAGATTTTGAGTCATTTTTTTCTCCAAGGAAATATTCTAGGAATATTATAAAATTCAATCCATGAATTTAAAACAATAGATTTGCAGTTAGCTTTGAAATGCAAACTACAAAACACCTGGTCTGCAGTATGCTATTTCTTTGAGCACACTATAGACTCAGAGAATGGCTGATGTACTGAAGTTTACCATTGGTTTTTCAATTTAATAATGACTATGTTAGCTGATTTTCTAATGGATGTGACAAAATCATTGTTAAAAGCAACATCAGGAAGGAAGGATACAGTTCCATCCTAGTGGGGAAGACATGGCATCAGGCTGGTCATATTGCATCCACAATCAGGGTTTAGAAAAGAGAGATGAAGGCTGGTGCCCTGCTCAATTTCTTTTTTATTCAATCTTGGACTCATGTCCCCACAAAGCTCAGGAATAATTGCAAAAAAAGGGGCGGGGGTATGGAATGGTTGTAAGAGCCAGAGGTAGTGAATGTCTAGAGTAAACCAGTATTTACTGGACATAACAGAGCCATTGTACACCTAAATACTTAAAATGTCCATACTACCAAATGAGTTCTACATATTCAATGTAATACACATCAAAATTCCAATAACATTGTTCACAGGAATACAGGGCTAAAAATCTAAAATTCTTATGAAAGTATAAAATATCCAAGACAAAGGAATTCTGAGAACAAAGAGCAATGTTCTAGGTACTACTATAAGTAACTTTAAATTATACTGCAGAGACACAGTACCAAGTGTTTCAAGAACAGACATGCAGACAAATACAGTAGAATAGATCGAGGACCAGAAATAAACCCTGACAACTACAGCCATATGATTTTTAATAATTGTGTGTGCCAAAAAAAATTAAAGAAAAACAACTTCTTTTTCAGGTGGTTCTGGAACACTGGATATACATAAGGGTGTGTGTGTGTGTGTGTGTGTGTGTGTGTGTGTGTGTGTGTGTGTG
>CABHPR010143598.1:11270-45537 GCA_902168415.1 Peromyscus melanophrys | reverse complement strand
GTGTGTGTGTGTGTGTGTGTGTGTGTGTGTGTGTGTGTGTGTGTGTGTGTGTAATTAGGTACTTATCTCTCACTATGTACAACAATCAGTTCAAAACTTAATTGGTCCTTAAGGTCAGATTTGAATCTTTAAAATCACTAGAAGAAAATATACAGGAAACCTCCATGATGTAGGCACAGGCAGTGGCTTTCTGAATGGCTCCCACAGCTCAGGAAACAGTAAAATAAATTCACAAATAAGATTATATAAAAACTAGACATCCTCTCCAGCAAAGGAAGAAATAGAATGGGAGAAAATCTTTGCCAGCCAGTTATCTGGCAGAGCATTAATGTTCAGAATGCATAAGAAACTCAAAATATTAAACACCAAAACAACAAATCTAAATAAAAAAACAGGCAACACAGATTCAGTTAAATTGTGCCAATAGCTGATATTACATAACAAATGTTTAATATTTTTAGCAAATCAAAACCACATTGAGTTTCCATCCCACCTTCCAGAATGGTTATTATCAAGAAACAAATAATAAATGTTGATGAGAATTTAGGAATTAAGGAAACCTTATACCCTGTTGTTATGGACAAAAGACTCACAAGTGCAATGGAAATCAGTATGGACAGTCTTCAAAAATATAAATGAAAGTATAATTAATCCAACTACACAGCTCCTGGGTATGTGGCTAAAAGAATCTGAACATACCATAGAGATAACTGCACACCCATGTTTATTGCTGCACTAGTAACAATAACCAAAAAATGAGACCAGCCTAGATATCCATCAACAAAGGAATGGATAAAGAAAAAGTGTCATGACCACACAATGAAAACTTATTCCCTCATGAAGAAGAATGAAACCACATCATGAGCAGGAAAAAGGAATTAGACTGGGCATCAACATCTTAGAATATAAGTCGCTGGGCAGTGATGACACATGCCTTAAATTCCAGCACTCAGGAGACAGAGGCAGGTAGAGCTCTGAGTTCAAGGCTGGCCTGGTCTACAGAGTGAGTTCCAGGACAGCCAGAGCTACATAGAGAAACCTGTCTCTGAGGGGGAAAAAAGATTGTAAGCTAGACTCAGAATGACAATGTTGCATGTTCTCTCCTATGTGGGATTCAGGGGCAAAAGTTCTAGGAATTAGAATGGAAACTATTAGAGAAGAGGAAGGAAATTAAGGAAATTGTGGTCAAATCTGCAGGAGAATAAGGAAGTGGGTATTATTAAGGCATGCTATGTGCATGTACAAAAATATCACAATGAAATCTTTTGGTTTTTTTTACAATTAGTACACACTAATAAACATATTTTCTAAGTACTTTGAGTGGTTCATACCCACACTAAATTTGAAAGAACCACTGATTTAAAACATTGACCATCTTTTTGGGCTTGTATATCATATGTCTATCATGGTATATTTGAATTATGCAATTCAAATAATAGAAAAAACAGAGAAGTACTCTCCAGCTAAAGAGTGTTGATATCCACCAATAGATTAAATACTAAGAACATATAGATTCAGGAAAATGTGTAGTACCATGCTTAGCCAAACACTAGATGCAATCAAGGTATTAGTCATTCATTCACTTATCAATAAATGTTTGCTAAGCTTACATCAATGCCAGGTACTGCTACGACCCCTTCTCTCACAAGCCTGGGAATGGTGGCCTGATAAGAGCCAGAGGATCTTCAGAGCTGCTGGAGGCCAGGTTCTTTGTTGCAGAACATTCTCATGTGCTCAGAAATGCTCAAGAGATTGAACAGAGCCCAGTAAAAGTGACTATAAGTATATCCCAGGTTGTAGATTGCCCATCTTCTGAGACAGGTGAATCCCATTTGTATTTAACTCTGCTACAGTGCTTCAGAAACAACCAAGTATCAATAATGTAAAGTGACAGGCAATTCCAGGAAAATAAAATGTTTATTATTCCTCAACACTTTCTCTACTCTTATGATACATGAAGTGACTACAATCTATGAGGCACAGACACAGTCTTGGTTAATGGAGGTTTTCACAGAGGCCATCTTATCAAGCCTCTAAGCAATAAGAGATTAAGACAGCCTGAGTGGAACCATAGTTATAAATGACTTTCAGCATAAAAGTAACACTGAATTCTTAGAAAGGAAGCTTTTCTGAGATAGAGAGTTCAGTTCTCCCTTGCATCATGGTGGCCCTAAAGAGAGAGAAAGGGTGGGGGGAGAGAGAGGAGAGAGCACTCAAGGAAGGCATGGTCCAGAAGACCTTAGTACAAATACGAGGAGAAGAAAGTTAACAAAGAAAAGGATATAGCAGGTAACTATGGGCGGGGTTAGAGAGGAGCAGGTAGCAGAGCATAGGTAGACAGATTACACTGACACCTGAACTTACTGCCCTACTCCAACCCCTTCACTCTTATAGAAGGGACAGTAAATCCCACAAGATTCAGTCTTAGGTTTTCCATAGATAGCACTGTGGATTTGAAAAGTCTTCTAGCCACACTGAAAATACTCACCAGTTACTTTGTAAACAATTTTCATTCATAAAATCATGACAGGTAGTGCATGTGGCCAGGGAAAATGAGAACACTTCCCTTGTAATGGTATGGAAGAGATGATGAGAAGTGATTTTTTTTTATAAATTGACTAGCTGATCCTAAAATTTATATGGACTCAAATGAGCCAAAAGAGTCTTAAAAAAGAACAAAGTCGAAGCATTCACACTTCTCAGCTTCAAAACTTGCTACAATTCTACACTAATCAAGATTGCCCATTGCTGGTGTAAAGGTGGACATAAAGATCAATAGTGTAAAATAGAATGGAAGAAAAGGGAAAGGCAAGAAAAAAAAGAGGGGGAGGGGAGGGGGAAAGAAAGGGGAAGAGCAAAGGAGAGGGGAAGGTAGTGAAATTCGCAATAATCCCCCACATTTGATGGCAAATGACTTTTATGGGGGGTAGGGGGCATGACAATTCAATATCGAAATAGTAAATGACTCCTTTTAAGTGGTGCTGTATTGGTGAAATTATTAAGGCTACTCCACGCAGTTAAAAGGGAAGTTTATTTTGTGGGGTAACTTACAAGTGAAGGGATAGGTAACAGGGTCTGGAAAAGGTGTAGCGCAGTCCGGCAGTGTTCTCTGGAGAACTCTGTTCAGTCTACCTCTAGCAACCAGGGTCCAGGAACCAAGAGAGCCGGCCTTCCGGATCTCAGGTCTTCAGGGTCCTCTCTCGGCCCTGCTTTGTAGGCGTGACAGTTACTGAAGCCTCAATGGGCGTTGGAACTTCCAGATCAAAGCTGGAATGGCTACCCACTACATCTTCCCTTTTGTCTAAATAAGAAGGTTCTAACCTGATACAAGACTATATACAAAGGAATGGTTATCAAATATTGTCCAGGAGTAATGAGGGATAATGACCTAGATAAGATGGAACTACAACCAATGCGAACAATATCAAGTAAGAAACACATACTAAAATCCAGAGAAGTCTAGAGCGTAGGTAAATGGCAGTTACACAGATCATTCCAACAGGTGTCCTATCCTAAAGAACCTGAATCTAATACTTAATATGTTCTATCTAAGATATTATATATATACTAAGTTGTAACTATAACTGCTAGTCTTCAATCCCATCAAAGACCTGAGAAGGAATATAATGGTACCTGAGAAATGGAAGATGGATGCAAGCAACTTTCAGGAATCTTGCAAGAGTAGATAGAGACAGCTGGCAGCCTGGATAGTCACCTAATGTTTCTCAGCATTGTTGGTGCATTCAAATTGGCTATAGGCCTAGAGTATCTGACAGAGCATTTTCAGAAGCAGGATCTGAAAGACCATCTTACCCTGTCTTGGCAGAGTACAGTGGTCGCTTTTCTTGTGTCCCGCTTGTCCAGAAAGGACAGCATTGCATTAGTACAGTCAGCAGTTGAGGCAAGGGCAGTTCTTTGCCCAGTAGGCCATTTTGTGCCAAGAAGACAAACTTCCAAATGGAAATGTCTTAGAAGCCCAACTTCTCTTGGGATCAAATTGGTGCTGCCAGGAGCAATTGCGTCTCACGCCAACAGAATTCTAAGTTATTTAAATGCCATATTCTCTAGGTCCATGAAGTGTTTGAAGATTACCTGTCCATCCAACCTATGTTATCTGTGAATCTGGATAACCTAACTAACATAACTATAGACATGACAAGCATAGGTGACTATAAATCTATAAATCTTATCTACCTAAATAACCTAAGGACTAAGGCTTCCCGTAAACAAGGTAAACAGTCTATAAGTAAATGTACGGTAAAAGATGATGCCTTCAAAATTGTGACAATACACAGGATATTTATAACAGAGGTAGGAATGTATAGTGCAATATGCAATATAATAATAATCTTAAGTATATATCAATATACAGAATATCCTAAACAGGAGTAGAACTTACATACAGTATGACAGATATAAATTTACATTTGTATCAATATACAAATATTTCAAATAAGAGTAGAAATAAATGTACATTATAACAAATATATTTCTGTATTTGTATCAATATACAAATTATCTTAAATAGGAATATAAAAATAGTTTACATTTGTATCAACATATAAGAATCCATAACAATTACAAATTACAAATTGCAAATTACAGTGCAAATTATCTAAGGCTGCTATTTTACTAAATTTGTTTACTAGTATATACAATAATCTACCATAATATCTTATACCTATCCATTCCATTTCTTCTTTTCTTTTTTTTTTTTTTTGTTTTTTTTTTTAATCCCGATCTTGGGTCTTCAGGGTCCTCTCTCAGCCCCGCCTTGTAGGCATGACAGTTACGGAAGCCTCAATGGGGGTTGGAACTTCCAGATCAAAGCTGGAATGGCTACCCACTACAGTGCTGAGCACTTGATTATTCACATGCAAATGAGTGAAATGAGCCCCTACTTCACACCAATTAACTCAAAACAGATTATATCCCAATCATATCTGAACTATAAAACTTTTAGAAGAAAACGGAGAATCTTTGCAATATTACATTAGGCAGCAGTTCCTCAGATACTAAGCAAAAAATAAAGAAATAAATAAAGCAAGTAAGAAAAGAAAAATTAGACCAAGACTACATCAAAATTAAAATATGAATAGTAGAGGTATCCAAACTCCCTGCTAACTGCTTCGGAGCATCCCAGAGAACTAGAGAAGGAGGACATGTTGAAAATATGGACTCCAAGCCCGAACTTTAGACAGCATGGAGAATTTCCCAGATGATGCCCATGCTGACAGATAACTAACTGTAAACAGAATCCTCCAGTTCACACATTCCAACAAGCAGAGGAGCCAGAATGAACAGAAGATGCACAAATATTTTCTTATGACAAGATGATGAGATATTTCATATATATATATATAAAAAGGAAAATGTATTTTAATACTTTTATTAAAACCAAATATTTACTGGCACCATGAGGTATATGTATTTTTGCTCCATGAAGTGTTTAATCTTTTATAGTTCAAAAGCCATTATACATAATATTTAAAAGTTTAAAAAAAAAAACTAGTAACAACTGTTTGTAATGTTTGTGAAAAAAAGATAATGCCTTTCAGGTTTTTTTTAATTCCTTTTACAAATCATCAAGTAATAAAACAAAGATGGGGAATTGACATAAATGATCCACAAAAGAAAATAGATTAACAAATGTAAAGTGCAAGTATGTGAAAAGGTGTTACTGGAATGGGAACTAAACTGATAAAAATGTCATGTGTGCCTATCAGGTTGATGAACACATACACACAGTGAATACCACACTGGCAAGGTGTCATTGGAAGAGAGCTTTCTGCTTCTGTCTGTGGCCGTTGAAGTCACCAAAAAAAGGATCCAGGTATGGTGCTGTATGCCAGTATCCCAGAATTCAGGAGACTAAAGCAAGGTGATTGTGAGTTCAAGAGCAGCCTGGGTGGAATGCTTCTAATGGTCTAGTTAGAATACATGGGATTAATTTAATTGCACTAATTCTTCTAATACACAAACATACATGTACACACACACACACACACACACACACACACACACACATATATGGAATGCCCTAATATGAGTCTCATCTTTCTTAGTTCACATTGGATTATGTTGTCATGACATACTCACAGTGATAAATAAACATATTAAATTTTATTTAATTGGCCATGGATTGGCTGTGGCATTGATTCACACCTTTCAATTCTGGTTAGGTGAATATTGCTAACAGGGTTGTGCTGCTGAGCGACAGTGGGAAATGGTACTAGAAACAGCAATGGCCCCCAGTGGTTCTGCTTGGCTCTATCCACACATTCCTCTTCATATGATATTGTCCTATGACGTCATGGTTCCAACAAAGCGATTGGTGGAACATACTTAGACCCATTCCTATGCCAACCAGAGATCGAAGCCTGAGTACTGTCAGGTAGCATCCAAGCCCCATTCCCCAATCCAAAGAATGAGTAGTCCTGTCAAATAGTCTATACCCCACTCCCCTACCTCTGTTGTATATTGTCGGCCACCTATTGGCTAAGCCGGGCCACTGTGATGCAGAACCTCCCTTTCCTCTGAACCCTTTGATAGTAGACATTTTGCTCTCCCTTGCAAAGCTGAAACTTCTTACATGACACCTCATACACACAGCACTATTAATAAACCTCCAGCCTGAAGGATGATTCCAACTCAGAGCCTCTCTCTCTCAAACTGCCTTTCCCACATCAAAATCTAACAGTGGACAACCCAAAGTAAGGCCGAGCTGCCTGATTTCAATAAGAGAACCATTAGACTTGATTGAACCCCTCCCCTTTCCGATACTAAGATTTTAGTATTCTGTGGTTCTGCTAACGGCATCCACAACAAGTCAGTGAGAACAGTGAAATGAAAGAAGATAATAAAAATAACCACCAGTGTCTCTTGGTTTTGAAAGTGAAGTACATGTGGGAAATGACCCTAATTATAACCCAATTTGCCTGTCATTATCTTACAAAATGGATGGGACAGGCTTTTGTCTCCCTCTAACAAATTCAATAAATATGTTTTGTGCATCTGTTTTTAAGTCAGTACCGTATTTCAGAAAAACAAATATCATTATTGTTTTCCATGGTCATTATTGCTAACAATCAAATATATTTTCCTCACTTAGAAGATCTTACCCTGACTGATCCGCACTGCAAAGAGCAGATTTCAAGCTGTATTGTCTGTATTGTCTTATTAGGTCTCCACCATCACTTGCTTTATTTCCTAAATTGTCTTCTTTGAATCACGGAGAATCCATGAGCCCCAATCATACCATGATCAATATAAATGTATTTCTGAGATGGTTTCTGTCTATAAGCACATTAGTGGAGCCACCAATATGAATAGCCAGAGAGAGGTTGCTGGAGTGAAACATTTTGCGAAGCAGGGCTGTTCACTACTTTATTCAATTTTTTCTCTATATCTGAGCTTGAACAGAATCTTTACTGAGTGACAACTCTCTGATCTATTTTTGTCCCTTCCTTCTGCTGTGTTATTGAGACAGAGGAAGTAAACATGAGCAATCCAAATAGGAAACTTTATTTCATTTGTTCTCACCCTGTCTTCAATAGTTCTTTTTTTAAAAGATGAAACTTCCTGTTTTAAATAAATTATTTAATTCATTCCAAATCTCAAAGAAAAACTAATTTAGCATTCAGTTTTAGTGAGTATCCATCCAAATACCTGTCGCCATGGACCTTCCAACAAACACAGCTGCCTGATGGGGACAATGAAGGTCACACCAGCTGGAAGAGCAGCAGGGGACAGAGGGTGAGGATATTGAAGCCAGATGGGCTTTCTAGAAAAGAATTTGAGAGAAGGGTTGCAAGCTCATGCCCTGATCTCAAGTTCCACACAAAATGCAAGCATCTGGCTCTGATGGGCTAGAACCAGCTGGTCCAGCTTGAGAAAGCTGGTAAGGCTTCATCACTCCAATTAGAATGGCTATGTTCAAAAATGCTGAAGGTAGTAAGCTTTGGGGAAGGTGTGGGGAAAAGGGAATCCTTGCACACTGACAGTGGGAATGTAAATTAATACAACCACATGAAAAATAGCATAGTGTTTCTTTAAAAGATATAGAATAAAGCTACCATATCATCCATGAGTTGTGCTATATGTATGTATTGAAAGGAAATGAGGTCAGCACACTAAAGAAATCTCTGTACTCTCATGTTCATGGCAGTACTATTGACAGTAGACAGGAAATGTGAGCAACTCAAGTGCTCAGCAACTAAAGAATGTATAAGAAACTATGATACATAGAGACCATGGGATACTACTCAGCCATAAAATAGAATGAAATACTATCAAGGGGAACAGTACAGGTGAAACTGGAGATGACTGTGTTAAATAAAATAAGTCGAAAAAATAAGTACTTTGTATCCTCACCCCACAATGGAATTTAAGAGCTGATCTTGAAAAAGTTGAGAGTGAAAAAGGTATTTATTGGAAGCAAAGAAGGATACCCAGAGAAGAAAGGATAGGTGTCTTAGGGTTTCTACTGCTGCAATGAAACACCATAACTAAAGCAACTTGGGGAGGAAATGGTTTATTTGACCTATACTTCAATATCACAATTCATCCTCAAAGAAAGACAGGATCAGAACTCAAGCAGAGCAGGAACTGGGAGACAGGAGCTGATGCAAAGGCTATGGAGGGGTACTGCTTACTGGCTTGCTCCTCATGGCTTAATCAGTGTGTTTTCTTGTAGAACCCAGGATCCCCAGGCCAGATATGGCACCATCCACAATGGGCTGAGCCCTCCCCCATTAATCACTAGTTAAGAAATTGCCTTACAAGTTTACCTACAGCCCGATCCTATGCAGACATTTTCTTAATTAAGGCTCCCTCCTCTCAGATGTCTTTAGCTTCTGTCAGGTTGTCATAAAGCAGTCCAGCATAGTGGGAAAGGTTGGTCAGTAGATACTATGATATAGTTGGTCAGACTGACTATGACTGGCATACACAGTAGGGTGATTTCCGGCCACCATTGTGCCTTATACTATTGAAAAACCTAAAATAAAAAACTTGAAAATCTTTACCATAATGAAATTAAGCTGAGAAGTACTCAAACCCATGAGACAGAGGTAGAAATGTCCCTGGTTCAAGGCCAGTCTAGGCTATACAGTGAGTTCTTCATTGTAGTGTAAGACCTTGTCTCAGAAAACCAAAAACCAAGCAAACAAAATCCAAGGGCTGACTAAAGAAAAAGAAATAAATATAAATGTCTGAGAAATAAATGTATCTAACCTAATTTAAATATTACACATATCTACATGCAAAAAGACACTGAATATTACCTCCACTAATACAAATAATGTTGTTGGTTTTATACCAGTCAAAAAATTAATTTTTAAGAGCTTTCAGAATTCATATAAACCAGTTATCAAATTGTTTGTAGTTTGATATTAGCCATGGTAGGAGTATTTATCCTGTATATTGGCAGCCAAGGCATTTGTTTTCAAGGAGTCAATTGTTAACACTAACCAACACTACCCTGCTCTAGGAAGTGGTTGCTATTCTGAAACACCAGGGAAGTGAGAGGTCCACATCTCTCTTCAGGATATCCACTTTGTATTCAGAGACCCACAATGGACATCAAGAAACTATTATCCTGTCACTGGACACTCATCATTCCATCTGTGCAGGCTTTCTCACCATATGACCAATGCTCAAAGCCACTGATGAAGAGCCAGAACAAAGACACCATCTGAGGCCACAGCCTCACCTGGTTCTGCTGGTCCCCTGTTCACAGTGGGCAGGAGAGCTGGAAATGAGGCTGAGGAAAGTAGGAATGTGAGAAAATACTGAAGCTTTGCCTATGGTATTGTAAGACATGAGAGGGAGGGGAGATATTTATTAAAAAAAAAATCCTCCAGGCAGTGCTTCCTCTCTTTTTGGAATGACATAATGTAAGATGAAGCATACATATACACACAAATACAGACATGCAAACCCATATGCATGCATACACATGTACAAACACACATATATATGCATACACATACACACATTCATGGAAACAAGACGTCTGTCTCCACCTGCCACTGAGTCACAGAGTCAGTTTCAAAGACAGATACCCATGACCAATGCCTGAGGCTGCAAACCAAAGCCCTAGCAAGAAAAATTCTGGGAAGGAGGAGCAGCTGCTTCTGTAAACAACCTACTGAGTCAAACAAAATAAAAGAGGTATGAGATTAGAAGGATGACTAGTTGAGAAAAGGAAGACTATTCATGGTAGTGGGAAAGGGCAAGAGAAGGTAATTAGGGAGAGATAAATAGGATCAAAATGCATTGTCCACATGTCCACAAAATGTCATAATAAAATTCATTATTGTTTATAATTAATATATGCTAACAAAAACATTTTAAATCAACAATACAAATTTGTAACAACCAAAGAGTTACTACAACAAGGGAATCCATTTTTCAAAGTACAGTAAGATCATGAAACAAAGTGGAACAGTTAACAAAGACAAACAACTAGTAACAGAGCCCATGCAAAGGACAATCTATTCTTGGCTTGAAGCCTACCCAGAAATCTGTGTCTCCACAGTCCATAGTGTAATGGAACTGACTTCTGCAAATATTAGGTTCCCCAACATGTGCCCTTGTGTTGCTCAGCCTTGTGGAGAATAGCTCTGAATCAATCAATGTATGTCATTCCAAAATACCAGTGAAGTTCTTTCTGCTTTTCTCATAGGCATTGAAACTTGGAAATCCTTACCCTTCTCTCTATAACACAGATGTTCCAAATAGGAACAGAAATTTTTAAGGAGTTCCTGACCCCTGGGAAAAGACCAGAGACTCCATCCAACTATAATTAAAAGATTTATTGATTACTGCTAGAAGGACAACAGTCTCTGAGCCAAACATGGAATTTCCATGAGAAAGGAAGGAAGGGAAGGATTTTTTAAAGGCAAAAATCACAAGAAAAGTAAGAGCTGTTTTGCTCTGCCAAGATTAGGTAGTCAAGGTGACCTGAATGTCTGTATATGCATGTTACAGAAGCCAAAAAGCAGTTAGTCATAACATAACAAGTAGATTGTCACGGCTGTGTATTTCTGGATGGGGGAATCACTGAGTCAAGATTACTGGTAACTTATTTTACAGGGTCTGGAGTCAGAGACAAATGGCTAGTGAGTACCAAGATGGATGCTTAGCATAAAACTGAGTTTTTTTCAGACATCACAAAACGAGCATGGTTTGATCTGTGCTCGGGATGTTTGACATGACAAGCCTGAGTCTCCTAAGCCAATCCTGACATTGTGATCACAGGCAGGTGATGTGCTGGGGGTATAACCTAGGTGAGTCAATATAGAGTTGTGAAGCAAGGTAGAAAATAACAAACTACAAACCGAGGTTACAGCTTGCATCTGATGTCCCTCAGAGGTCCATGTCTCCAGCTTGGGGATTATTAGGAGGTACTAAATCTTTTGGAGATGGGCATAGTAGAGGATGTTATATCATTGATGGTGCATCCTGGAAATCTCAACATCAGGTCCTATTCTTCCTCCTTCTTTGCCTCCAAGCTGCCATGATGTAAGAAATTTCTTCTTATATGGGCTCTTGCCATGATGTTCTACCACATCACAGGTCATAAAGCAATAGAATCCATCAACCATGGATGAAACCTTGGAAACTATGAGCTAAACGACACTTATTAACCTGAGTATCTCAGGTATTTTGCTCTAGCAATGGAAACTGACTAGCACTGCTGAGTTTATCTGGAAGGTAATGTCAGGCAGTCTGTGCCTCACCATGATTCCATAGAAACTGTACCTCAGAGACCTTCCTTCCTCAAGGCAAGGGAACTGGGTAGTCATGCTCCAGGCATATATTAACATCAATTTCAGATATTTTTCACTCTGTATATCTAAAGGAAGGCAGCCACCATTGCCCAGAGGCAGGACATAAAAAAATATAAAAAGCCACATTGGAACAAAAAACACCCAGGAGCCCAAGGACAGAATCACAGAAAAGGTAGTCATCTCAAGAGACATAAGCACTCAGCTGTCACCTGCCATACTTAATCTTGCTGTCAGTAGCTAAGAAAATTTGTGATACAACTCCAGAGAAGATAGCTAACAAGGAAGACCCAAGGAGGAATGCATGGATCACCCTGGGAAAGGGAAATAGATGAGATCTCCATGAGTAAACTGGGGATGAGAGGTGGGCAATGGAGGGTAGGGGATATGGGATGAGAACATAAGGGAATGGAATGGTTGAGCTGGAACAGGGATGGAGTGGGAAAGCAATGAAAGAGATACCATGATAGAGGGAGACATCAGGGGAATAGGGAGAAACCCGGTGCTAGGGAAGTTGTCAGGAATCCCCAAGGATGACCCCAGCTTGGACTACTAGCAATAGTGGAGAGGGTACCTGAACTGAACTGGCTTGCTCCAGATAGCAGACCAGTGAATACCCTAACTGTCATCACAGAGCTTTTCTCCAATGACTGATGGAAACAAATAAAGAGATCCACAGCCAAACACCAGGCAGAGTTCCAGGAGTCCAGTCAAAGAGAGAGAAGAGGGATTCTATGAGCAAGTGCATCAGAATCATGATGGGGAAACCTGAAGAGATGACCAAACCAAACTAGTGGGAACTCATGAAAGTTGCATCAATGGCTGTGAAGCCTGCATGGGACTGGAATAGGCCCTCTGTATGGCAAGACAATTGTGTAGTTTGATCTGCTTGGGGGCCCCCCTGGAGGTAGAATCAGAATCCATACCTGGTGCATGAGCAGGCTTTTTGGAGCCCACTACCTATGATGGGATACCTCATGCAACCTTGAGGCAGGGGGAAAGGCTTGGACTTACCTCTACTGATGTGCTTCCCCATGGGAGGCCTTGCCTTCTTGTGGGTGGGAGTGGGTATGAATTGGAAGGGGGAGGCTGGAGAGTGGGAGGAGGAAAGAGGGAGATCTTTGATTGGTATGTAAAATGAATGAAACAATTTTCTTAACAAAAAAAAAGGAAGTTTGTGGTAAATGATCATAAGTTTCCAGAAGGTAAGGGGGCAAGAAATAGAAGGAAAATATCATTCAGAATCTACCTATCTCATTCACAAGTACAACATGTAAAGAATATGCCAAAAGGCCTGAATATAAATGAGCATTGGCAGGTAGCAATAAATTGCCCAGATCTAGGTGAGCCTCAGAACTTAAACTTGCTTCAATTTTTCACCAAAAAAGTGACCCCCACAAGTCATATCACTCACTTATGAAGTATTTGAAAATATGAAAGATTCATTTCAAAAGTTATTGGCAATTCTAAATGTCATAAAGATGTATATTCTGTATTAATTTTGTAGAAGGACATGCAGCACTGTTCTTATAATTAGAAGGCCTGACAGAACAACTTCAGCACATGTATCTCTGTCTCTGAGTAAATCATTAATGAAGGTCCAGTTAAGTGGTAAATGAACCAAGGATTTAAAAAACAATAATGTAGTACCATTGATGCTCATAGAGAAAGTTGCAAAGAAGTCTCAGACTTAATAATTTACATCAATGAGTTTATGTGTGGATGCTTTTATTGAATCAACCAGGGTAATCAAAACACACTTCCTGAAAACATAAAATAATTGTTATGAAAATACTTCTGTTGCCTTGGTGACCACCTACAACTCCAGCGTATTGGCATGACTAATATAACTTCTGTTTCTGCACCCCTGTCTTCTTGTGGCAGGCAGAAGGACAGAGATTTGGGTGAAAGTTCTCATGTCAGGCACTTAAGAAGATAAGGTAGGCTGACCCGGGGGAACGCAGACGGGGCTGGGGGCTGGGTCCGAGTAGAGCAGGCACAGGATGGACGAGGACATGCTGACCACTCTGAAGATCCTCATCATCAGTGAGAGTGGGGTGGGCAAGTCCAGCCTGCTCCTGAGGTTCACAGATGACACCTTTGATCCAGAACTTGCAGCAACAATAGGTGTTGACTTTAAGGTGAAAACGATTTCAGTGGATGGAAATAAGGCTAAACTTGCAATATGGGATATGGCTGGTCAAGAGAGGTTCAGAACATTAACTCCCAGCTATTACAGATGTGCACAGGGAGTTATATTAGTTTATGATGTCACAAGAAGAGACACCTTTGTTAAACTGGATAATTGGTTAAATGAATTGGAAACATACTGTACAAGAAATGACATAGTAAACATGCTAGTTGGAAATAAAATTGATAAGGAAAATCGTGAAGTTGATAGTTCATAGAGGCAAGTGCAAAAACCTGTGATGGTGTTCAGTGTGCCTTTGAGGAGCTTGTTGAAAAGATCATTCAGACACCTGGACTGTGGGAATGTGAGAACCAGAACAAAGGAGCCAAGCTACCACACAGGGAAGAGAGCCATGGCGGAGGAGCCTGTGGTGGTTACTGTTCTGTGCTATAAACTCTGGGGAGTCCATGTCTTGCATAGTTGATCAGATAGTGGCATCTTTCTGTATATAAACTCGTAACTGCTGTTGGGGACCTTGCAGTTTGCACACAATCGTTTTGATCATGGCAGTGAGTATTTGCAAGAAATCCCCTCATCGGCTTTCCCAGGTGAAACGTTATGGTACTCATGCACAGTTTGCAGTCTATAGTTTTTTATGTAACGTAAAATAGGTGTACCTTCATGAGTACATTTGATTTTATGATTTACATTTATCATGTCATTTTTTAAAAATATCATCGGTCTAGAATATGTTGCTGCAAGTCTGCTTTTGTTCTCCTTTTTGCTTAAACACTCTGATCAATTACTGAATTACTTGGTATGTAGAACTAGAACCATGGGAAGGTATGCAGGTATCATCAAGCCTATCCAGTTTCCCTTGAGGAATAACAAAGCATGATTCACAGCTTTTCTAGGATGTCTGAGAGTCTTAGTACTAAGTAAAATTCTCAGTTCAGAATGTAGCCCAGGCCAAGTCATAATTAAATCTCTATTTGTTCTGATGATGCTTCCAAAATAGTATTGATAAGTTAAAGCAGTTTGGTATTTTAATTTACTCCAGTTACCTGGAGCTTTAATCTATTGCACACATTGGGTTCCTGATCCTTGGTGCAATGTTTTAGCTACATGACATCTGGCAGGATGGCAGTAAGGCTTTCCCTCATTTGGGATTCAGAAGGACATGAACAATATAACTCCTTCAAATACTTCCACTTTTAAAACCCAACATCTTTTTTCACAAGTGTTGGTAGTGTTTGTCCAGATGCCTCACTGTAGCTTGTGTAATGACTGTGTATCTTCCATAAATGGCTAATTGCCATTCAAAAACCTTCCTGTGTTTCGAAGGTGGGGGAGAAAACACTAAATGATAATGTGAGAAAGGCATATTGCTTCCAGATTCTGAATGGTGGGGAAATGCTATTACAATGAGATTGTTGATAATTTACTGTAACAAGTAGCCAATAGTTTATTAAAAACCAACCTGTACAGAATAATAAACCTTTTCCACAGTATTCCGTTTTCTAACTCCTTGTTATAGTACATTGTATGGTTTTTCACTCATCCATTATTTAATTTACATTGACCTATGCTATTTATGCTCCATAAGTAATATGTACTTGGGCTAGTCACTGTATTATCCCTCATTAAGATTCTGATATTAATTTTTGCAGTTATCTCTATGTACAATGGTAAATGATAAACATTTTTGTGTACCTTTGGAAAAAAAAAGAAGATAAGGTAACAGGGATGAAGATGATGTTATCATTTGAGGCAGTTTATAACCCAATTAAAAAGTAGATATTTTGCATGTAAAAAGGAGATAGACAAAATGAAACTGTTAAAACCTATTTCAAATTTTGAATATCAAATTTCTGAAAAATAAGTACAGGGTCATTGATATATTTTAATAGATTGAGAGAGGTTCACCAAACTCCAAATCGGGCAGAGTTCAATGGAACTAGTGAATTTTCCTGGATACCAAAGATGTTTGGCTATTGCAAGGGCTATAGGCTACTGTCTACAAACTGATAGCAAGGCCCATTCCTCAAATTAACACCTTTATAACTCCTTGAACATGAAGAAGTCGAGCTGATGACTACCTAGATTCTTTATCCCTACTGTACAGTATTCTAGGTACTGGAAAGTTCTCTGCATGATACCAAAGGAGAAAAATGAACATCAACCCAGCTACAAGTACTTCAATCTGCAATGGTGTCCTGCCTGCAAGATATACTAGCGTAATAGTGGCACAAAGCTTATGGGAGTAACCAACCAAAATCTGATAAGGCCTATCTACTAAATGGAACCCATATCTGACACTGCTTGAGTGACCAAGAACCTGAGACTAGAGAGCCCAGGGAACTAGTGAAAAACCAAAGACTACTGTTCTACAAAAGGAATGCAGCAATAAAATGACTCCTAATGATATTCTGCTATACACATATATCATCAGTACCTTGCTCAGCCACCATCAGAGAAGCATCCTCCTGTAGCAGATAGGAACAAATACAGAGAGCCACAGCCAGTCAATATACAGAGAGGGAGAGATTTTTGGAACACTCAGCCCTAAATGGGATGTCTCCGTCAAACCCTTCCCCTGAAGGCTTAGCAAACCCTGTGGAAGAGGAGGCAGAAGGAGTGTTTTGCGTATATATTACAGCTGCTGGTTTTGTTCTCGTGCGATTCCTGAGTGTGCAAACAAGTGTGTTTCTGCATTTATATCAGCATCCTGAGCATCTTCTTGGACTCCTTTTCTTCTGTTTGTTTGTTTGTTTTGTCCTGTTCCAATTTGTTTTGTTTATCTTATCATATTTTATTTTTTCTTATTATAATTCCTTAGGTGCCAGTTTTTTTTCTAATGAAAGACAGAAAGTGTATCTGGATGGAAAAGCTGGTGGGAAAGAACTGGAAGGAGTAGAGGGCAGGAAAATCATATTCAGGATATATTTTGTGAGAAAAAAAATCTGTTTTTCAATAAAAGGGGGAAAATGACACTTCCTGGGAATCCACAGGCCACCCATGACAGGGAAGCAGGCAGGCTAACTGCAGATCTTCACCTCTCCCTCTGCCCCTCCAGATCCAATCCCCCAGGCTTATTCCCAGCTATGCAGCCAGACACCTCTTGCAGTCTCCCCTCTCCCCCTGAACCCACCTCCAGTGGATCACACAGGTCTTCTTCCTCTCTAAACTTCCCTCCTCCCATCAATTGTTTTGTACCAGCCCCCAGTTCCAGCAGGCACTCCACAGGAACCCACAGGATACTCAGACCAGGGAAGCAAGTAGGCATTGCAGATCTTTACCTTTCCCTCCATTCCCCTAAGTCCAATCCCCTGGTCTCATCCACAACTCAGCAGCAGACCTGCTGTGGACTCTCCCCATTCTCTACCCCCATTTCTAGGGGACAAAGTATATCTTTGTGGAACACCCTCATTTCCTCCCTCCTATGGACCCCCCCCCCCAGCACATCTCCACTCCTAAGTGTCAACTCCCAATACTCAGAAACAGATTTTACCTAAAATCGCTAGTGGCCACACCTATCAGGACTTCAGAAGAATTTCTTTCTGGGCAACACACAGTGACCACACTCTCCTAAGAAACAGAAAACAGAAACAACAGAACAAAACACCCAACCAACAAAGACAAAACCAGATATCAGCACCTAGAATTATTATCTTCTCAATCCCAGACACCTAGACACCAGTGTGAAAACACAATCAATAACAGCCAGGACAATATGTCTTCCCTAGAGCCAACAGCCCTACTACATCAGGCCCAAAATATCCTCAACATAACTGAAGCACAAGAAAAAGACTTTTAAAACAGCCGTTATGAATGTGATAGAGACCCTTCAAGAAGAAATGAATAAATAGTTCCCTAAATGAATTTATGAAAACATAAGCAAACAGTTGAAAGCAATGAATAAAACCATTCAGTACCTGAAAGTAGAAACAGAATCAATAAAGAAAATCAAATGTGAGGGAAATCTGGAAATGAAAATTTTAGGTCTCTGACAGGAACCACAGAAGTAAGCTTCATCAACCAATTATAAGAGATGCAAGAGAGAATCTCAGGCATTGAAAACAAGATAGAATAAATGAGTATATCACCAAAGAAAATGTTAAATCCAAAAAAACCCCAGGCACAAAACATCCAGGAAATCTGGAACACAATGAAAAGACCAAATCTAAGAATAATAGAATAGAGGAAGGAGAAGAAACCAGGTCAGGGCACAGATAATATTTTCAACAAAATCATAAATTAAGATTTCCCTAACTTAAAGGAGATGCCTATCAAGACACAAGAAGAAAACAGAACATAATAGACTAGACCAGAAAAGAAATTCTCCTCCATACATAATAATCGAAACACTAAATGTAGAGAACAAAGAAGGAATGTTAAAAGCTGTGAGGAAAAAAGACCAAGTAATATATAAAGGCAGACCTGTTAGAATTACACCTGACTTCTCATTGGAGACTCTGGACAGATGTGCTACAGACTCTAAGATACCACAGATGCCAGCCCAGACTAATATACCCATCAAAAATTTTAATCACCGTAGATTAAGAAAATAAAACATCTCAAGATAAAACCAAATTTAAGCGATATATATCTACAGATCCAGCCCTACAGAAGGTGCTAGAAAGAAAACTGCTACCTAAAGAAGTCAATCAAACCCAAGAAAACATAGGAGTAAACTCCCTCCCAGGACAGCAAATCAAAAGGGGATGGAGGAAGAAACCACACAACCACAACAAAATAGCAACAATCAACAAGCACTGCTCATTGATATTCAACATCAATTGTCTCAATTTCCCAATAAATAGATACAGACTATTCCCTTCTTTCTGCTGCATCCAGGAAACATACCTTAAAATCAAGGATAGATATCATCTCAGGGTAAAAGGATAGAAAAATATATTCCAAGCAAATGGACCTAAGAAGCAAGATGTTATAGCTATCTTAATATCTGACAAATTAAACTTCAATCCAAAACTAATCTGGATAGGAAAGGACACTACATACTCATCAAAGGAAATATTTGCTAAGAGGACATTACAGTTCTTAACATCTATGCACCAAACACAAGGGCACTCAAACATTGAAAAAAAACCACTAATACAGTTAAAATCACATATTGACCCTCACATAAAGATAGTGGTGAATTTAATACCCCACTCTTGTCAATAGACAGGTCATCCAGACAAAAGCTAAAGACAGAAGTGCTGGGCATTAAATGACATCATAAATCAAAAGAACCTAACATATTTACAGAAAATTCACCCAAACCCAAGAGAATAGACTACTTTCTCAGTCCCTCATAGAACTTTCTCCAATATGGATCACATACTTGAACACAAAGCAAGTCTCAACAGGTGAAAGAAGATTAAATAACACCCTGCATCCTACTTGACAACTACAGATTAAAGCTGATATCAACAACAGAAACAACAGAAAGCTTACAAATTCATGGAAACTGAACAACTCACTACTAAGTTAAAAATGGGTCAAGATAGAAATTAAGAAAGAAATAACTTTCTAGAATTGAATGAAAATGAATACACAACATACCCAATCTTACAGAGCACAGTAAATGCAGTGCCAAGAGGCAAGTTCATAGCACTAAGTGCCTACATTAAAAAAAAATGGAGAGATTTCAAACTAGCAACTTAAAATCACACTTGAAAAGTCTAGAACAAAAAGAAGAAATCATTCCAAAAGGAGAAGGTAACAAGAAATAATCAAACTATTTTACAGCTAATTGACACTTATGGGTGAATACATACCATGTTTGTCTTTCTCAGTCTGGATTACCTCACACGGGATGATTTTTTCTAATTCTATCCATTTGTCTTCAAATTTCCTGCTGTCCTTGTTTTTAACAGCTGAGTAATACTTCACTGTGTAAATGTACATTTTCTTTATTATCCTCAGTTGAGGGGCATCTAGGTTGTTTCCAGGTTCTGGCCATTATGAATAATGCTGCTATGAACATAGTTGAGCAAGTGTCCTTGTGGAATGATTGAGCATCCTTTCAGTCTATGCCCAAGAGTGGTATAGCTGGGTCTTGTGGTAGGCTGATTACCAGTTTTCTGAGAAACCACCACACTGACTTCCAAAATGGCTGTAAAAGTGTGCACTCCCACCAGTGTTCCCTTGCTCCACATCCTTGCTAGCATAAGCTGTCACTTGTGTTTTTGATCTTAGCCATTATGACAGGTATAAGATGAAATCTCAAAGTAATTTTAATTTGTATTTCTCTGATGACTGAAGATGTTGAACATTGCTTTAAGTGTTTATCAGTCATTTAAGTTTCCTTGATTGTGCAAGTTCTCTGTTTAGATCTGTAACCCATTTCTAAATTGGATTATTTGTTTTCTTGGTATCCATTTTTGAGTACTTTATATATTTTGGATATTAGCCCTCTATCAGATGTGCAATTGGTAAAAATGTTTTCCCATTCTGTAGGCTGCCAATTAGCCCAAATGATGGTGTCCTTTGCCTTGTAGAAGCTTTTCAGTTTTATGAGTTCCCATTTATTAATTTTTGATCTTAGTGCCTGTGCCAAAGGTGTTCCATTCAGAAAGTTTTATTTTCTGTGCCAATGGGTTCAAGGCTATTCCCTACCTTCTCTTCTATCAGGTTCTTCTATCTGGTTTTGTATTGAAGTCTTTGATCCATTTGGAGTTGAGGGTTTTTTTGCAGGATGCTAAGTATAGATCTATTTAGATTATGTTATACACAGCCATTCAGTTTGACCAGTACTATTTGTTGAATATATTGTTGTTTTTCCCAGTGTTTATCTATGACCACTTTACCAAAATTCAGGTGTCCAAAGGTATATGGATTTATGTCTGAGTAGTCAATGCAATTCCATTGATCAACATATCTGTTTTTCTGCATACACCATGCTGGTTTTATTACTATAGCTCTGTAGTACAACTGGAAATTGGGCATAGTGATACCTCCATAGTTCTTTTATTATTAAGGATTGTTTTAGCTATCTAGTTTTTGTTTGTTTGTTTTGTTTTATGGCATTTATTTACTAATTGGTGTGTGTTTCCATATGAAGCTAAAAATTGTTCTCTCAAGATCTTTGAATAGAATTTTGATGGGGATTGCACTGAATCTGAAGATTGCTTTTGGTAGGATGGCAATTTTTACCATGTTAATCCTACCAATCCATGAGCTTGGGATATCTTTACATTTTCTGATATCTCCTTTGCTTTCTTTCTTCAGTGGCTTGAAGTTTTTACAATACAAGTCTTTTACTTGATTCACTAGAGTTCCCACAAGATATTTTATATTATTTGAGGCTAATATATATCATACATATTATGAAAGGCATTGTTTTCCTGACTTCTTTCTCAGTTTGTTTGCCATTTATATATAGGATGGCTACTGATTTTTGTGAGTTAATTTTGTACTCACCTAATTTCCTAAAAGTGTTTATCAACTGTTAGATTTCCCTGGTGGAATTTTTAGGGTTATTCATGTATACTGTCATATAATCTGCAAATAAAGATACTTTGACTTCTTTCTTCCCAACTTGGATTCAGTTTGCAAGAATTTTATTGAGAATTATTGTATCTATGTTCATACAGGAAATTGCTCTGTAATTCTCTTTCTTTGTTGGGTTGGTTATGTAATTTGGATATCAGGGTAACTGTGGCCTCATAGAATGAATTTGAGAATGTCCCTTCTGTTTCTATTTTGTGGAATAATTTGAGGAGAATTTGCCTTAATTCTTTTTTGAAAGGCTGACAGAATTCTGTGCTAAAACCATCTGTCCCTGGGCTTCTTTTGGTTGGGAGACTTTTAATGACTGCTTCTATGTCACTAGGGTTATTAGTCTGTGTAAAGTGCTTGTTTGCTCTTGATTTAACTTTGGTAAGTGATATTTACCAAGAAAAACATACATTTCTTTTAGATTTTCAAATTTTGTGGAGTACAGGTTTTTAAAGTGTGTGTTATGATTCACTGGATTTCCTCTGTGTCTATTATGTCTCCCATTTCATTTCTAACTTTGTTAATTTGCATATTCTTTCCTCTTTTTGGTTAATTTGGATAAAAGTTAGTCAATCTTACTGTCTTAGATAATCAGTTCTTCATTTCATTGATTCTTTGTGTAGATTTTCCCCCTACTTTATTGATTTCAGCTCTGAGTTCGATTATTTTTAAAAGTAAATTTATTTATTATTTTATTTTTCATTTCTGCCACAGTTTCCCCTCCCACCTCTCCTCCCAGTCTCTCCCCTTACCCCACCCCTCTGTTCCCACTTCCTAACCAACTCCTGCTCCTTTTCTGTTTAGGAAAGGGCAGGTCTCCCATGAGTATCAACAAAGCACGGTATATTAAGCATCTCCCCATGCTTGGGCAAGGTGACCCAGTATGAGGAATAGAGTCCCAAAAGTCAGGAAAAGAGTCAGAGACAGCCCCTGTTCCTACTGTTAGAAGTCCTAAAAAAAAGGACTAAGCTACACAACTGTCACATACATGTCGAGTGCCTAGGTCAGTCCCATGCAGGCTTCCTGGTTGTTAGTTCAGTCTCCGTGAGCCCCTATGAACCCAGGTTAGTTGTTTCTACGGGTTTTCTTGTGGTGCCCTTGACCCCTCTGGCTCCTACAATCTTTTCTCCCTCTCTTCTGCAGGATTCTCCAAACTCTCCCTAAACTTTGACTGTGGGTCTGCATCTATTTCCATCAGTTTCTGGATGATGCTTCTGATGACAATTGGGCTAGGTACCAATCTGGTCACAGGAGATGGCCAGTTCAGGGTACTTATCCATTATTGCTCCTGGGCAACAACACCAGAGTCTGACCTTTGGCTTTCACATGCACAAAAGAACACCTGAATACACATGCATGAACAATACACTGCAGTGTTAATTGGGCATGTTAGTCCATGTCTATAATACCAGCAAGCCAGAGACTAAGAAAGAATTACAACTTTGTGGTTAGCCTGAACTTAATTTTTTTTTTTTAAGAAAACTCATTTTGTAGTGATGGTGTTAAACTACACCAGAGTCCATATGCCATCTACTTGTTTCTCTTTGCAGTTATTATTTGTAAGGGTTGTGTTGTTTCATTGTTTTAGAGGATGCAAAATGGTCAAATTCTACCATACTTTGTTTATCAGCAAATTTTTCAGCACAAAGAGCCTTTTCCTTTCAATCCATTGTGCAAAGGACAAAATTCTGTAATAAAAGCGTGAGAAATGTTTCTAATTTCCCTTCCTTTTCTGGTTTTTACCTCCCTCAGTGGACTGTGACTCAGGATATGTAAGACAAATGAACTCTCTTCCCAAAAATAATGATAATAAGATTGTTCCCTAACATCCTCCAGGAGTCATTTTGTCATTACCCACATTATGACTGATTTGAACTTCTATGGTACCACACCTTTCCTCTGAAAGGGATGGTGCCATTGGTGGGGAATAGGTAAAAAGACTGACGACCACTCTTTCTTCTGTGTACCAAGACAGATCCTATCCCGAAGGAAACAGGGCTTTTACTAGGGAACTCAGTGTTCTCCTATTGTCTCCTATCCTATTTCTTGTAGAGCCCCACACAACTACATACAATCATATGGAGGAACTGGCCATTGTGTTCTGATTTTGAGCATGACTGAGAGGGGTGTATAAGACAGATGGAACTGAATTAAAGCTCTGTAATTCTGATTTGAATTTTCAGGGACACCTGCATTCCTGACCTCCCATCTCTGTCAATCAGCAAAATCAAGGACAGTGACCAGCTGTGCAAATCCCTCCTGTCCATAACGTTATCTCTTATATCACTTCCCCACTGAGTAACTGGGGCTTTGTGAATTTCTTGATTCCAGCTCTAGTGAAGAAAATGTTCAAGATGAGCCTAAAATAACAAAGAAACTAATAAGTATCACTAGAGATGTGTCAATGGGCTTCAGAGATATCCTGGATAAACTCCCACTAGCCAAAGAAGGAGCATGTCAGTGATCCATAAGACAATCATTGAAATGGATCAGAACCCATCAAATAGAGCTGATGTCTGCTAATGCATTCTGCTCTCATGGATGATGCCTTCTACCTTTTTCCTCACATGACAGAGGACACAAGAAAGCTCACTTGAGCCTCTTTCCTAGCGGCACTAATCCCATTCATAATGGCAGGACCCTAGTGACTTATTTTCCAAAGGCTTTACCTCTTAATGTTATTGTGATAGATACTGGGATCCAACATATGAGCCTGGTGTGGACACTGACATTCAATCCATAGCAAAGCCACACACAATCTTGAATGCTTACATATCAGTTCTCTGAACAGCAAGCTTTCACTTGGCTCCAACACAGCTGTTTTGACTCCTTATTAAAGCCAGCAAAGCCCAGTTAGGATTCTCCAACAGCCCTCTAAAGGTCCTGCACGGAGGAAGCTAGACACCATGATGGGCATGTTTCTCAGTAAGAGTAATAACTGACTGCACAACTTACAAGCATTAGTGGGCCTTAGCTTTCTCTTTGCCTTACCTTGGTGCTGGATTAGACTCTGCCCAACATAAATATTATATTAACTTTGGTTGAACCAGCCACCACCTGCTCAGCTAGCACATTAGACATCTGCCAGAAGAACCCTAAGTACTTGGGGAATGCAAATCCTCATTGCCTTGGATGTAGGGTTCAAAGCCCAGGTTCTTGAGGTCACTGGATATACAGAGTCTAGCCCAGGACTCCAGGCACCTCAGTCTTTCAGAGCACACACCAATCCATCCATCTGACTCATATCCACCTTAATTCCTCAGCAGAAACTTCTGAAAGCTTTAACTTCTTTTTAATCAGGTCAAATAAAAATGTTTTTAATTAACTGTCTTGGCTTTTCTTTCTCATCCCCAGCTGCTTTTTGCAATCTGGCAGCTCCAATCTGTCAGCTTTAAGTAGACTGCTTCTGTATTCATTGCACTTTTCCCATCCCTCTACTGAACCACCCTGGACACCCATGGGGTTGTCCTCCATGCTACAGAGACAAAACACAAGGAGAAGCATTGGTCCAGACATGTAGACCATACATCCTCGGGGTGTTTCCATAGAATCTAATAAGATTGATAACCCAGTAATGCACCTAGAGAGAGATGAGGACCATACTTTAGGGACCCAAAAAGACTCCATTGAGAAAGCATCTTTCTGCCTTAAAGAAAGAACTGACCAAATGAAGGAGAAATTTTGCAAAAGACATGAAAGACAAAGAGCCACAGAAGCCTTCCCAATGTTTCCAAAAGCAAGAAAAACAAGAAAATCTATGCTTTTGGGATTAATGAAACAATGAATAAAAACAAATAGATGTTACCAATTTTTCTTGGAAGTCTGTAAATTCTCTCTACCAGGCTGAGTAATATGCAAGTTAATACACTGTCACTAGTTTCCTGAATCTGACCAGCACAGAAGTAAGATAGTCTCTAGTGAGGCAAGCTTCAGCAGCAGGGGAGTGACAGATCTGATTCTTCATGGAGGCCTTGCTGAGAAGGAACGCCTCAGAGTGTCCAAGAGATAAGGCAGAGGGGTAGACAGGTGTACTGAAGATGAGCCAACTCTAAATCCCCTGAGGTGATGAAGGTGATTGGACGTAAGCCAGGAGTTCTCCTGGGCAAGTCACAGTATAAGCATCTTCCACGGACTCCCCAGCAAACTGTGGAAACCACACTGAGTCCATCCTTCCAGAGTGATCAAGCTTCCTAGAAGCTACTTCATCCAAACCAAAGTGGTTATGCTTTTCTGGAACCCAGATGACTGAGGAGAACCTCAGGCTGATTTAGATGTTGAGGAGAAAAGGAGGTGGGTGGTGGAGAGGAGGAGGGGGAGGGGCCATAGACGGAAACAAAGTATGGCCTTTACATTAATCTTTTAAAATTCATGCCTGATTTGTTCTTTTCAATCATCTGGCTGGACCCAGCTCCTCTCAGCCTCACATATCATTTTACATACATTCACTCCTGTGCATGAAAAGTTTCCTCTGAATATGCACCAAAAGTATCATCAATGCCAGGACAGCTTCTGCTCCTCTACAGTCCGGTAGCTCCTAAAGCACAGCACACAGCACACAGCACACAGCACACAACACACAGCACACGGCACAGCGGGAACCTGGTGAGTGCCTGCTGTTTAACATATAGACCCATTGGTTACAACATAATAGAACAGATTAGATGTTTTCAGAGATGTGGCCTGTGTGAGGAGAGATCTTAGGAGTTTCTTGTGATCATCACTCCTCTTGCAAAGATCTGGAGGGGAAAGAATGCCCCACACAGTTTATAGATTAATGTAATTGAGTCCCTGATGGAGTGTGTGAGCCATTGAAAAAATATGCATTCTGCCTCCCAAACCTCTTGGAAAAAAAGCAGCTGATCACAGATGTAGATCCTCCTTCCCACGCCAGCATTGCCCTGCAGCAGACAGCCTGAGACTGGGACTGAAGATCCCTAGCTATTTAATTAAATTGACAGAGTCAGTTACTTTTTCTTAATCAATGCTGTGATTATGTCAGTTACAAAAGCCTGCAATCCCTCTTCCAACTTGGCAGGGTAAGGGAAAACACAGCGTGGCCAATGCATATAAAGGGGCTTCTGTGACATATGTCCCCAGGTGGGACAGGAGATGAAAATTCCAATCTCCTTCTGCTGCCGTGAACTTCATCTGGGGTCTGGAGTAAATCTCGACTAAAGTGCACATATTGATTAAGCGCTTGCAGGGAGTGGAGCACTCTGCTTGCCATGAGCAGGAGATGATAACAATAAAAACGTCCGACATTATCTTATGCTTACCTGCTCACTCGTTCTATCCTCGCCACTTTTCTGAAAAACAGACATGCTCACTGCACTGCAAAACAACAGAGGTCTTAATGGGCTAGCGGCAGACCACCGAAACCGTGAAGAAAAGTCTGTAGGCGCATGTTGTGACTCCAAATTTATTACACCTTGCAGAATGTGGTGATTGGTCAATAAATGAGATAAAAAATGTTCCCTCAGTTTTCCAGTCTGACTTGTGTGGGTGCAAAGCAAGGCAGACTTGATAAACACCAAACATGAAAATCAGAACTTGATTTTTTTTTCCTGGTTTAGCAACATCCTGTAGGATACTCTTTTGCAAGGCTAGGTTGCAGCACAGAGCTGAAGCTCCTAGCCAGCCATAGGCTTATGAAGGGAACGACCCAGACTTGCAGTGCACTGTGTTGCTAAGCTAGAGTGTTTGGTAAGCAAGGTATATAAAATGTGCACATTTAACATACAGTATTTTCAGCAATGAAGTTTTCCACTAACAGTAGATTTATTGGGATGGGTGTGTAAAGGAATCTCTGCATATTAGAGTCATTACAGTGTGGATGGTGAAGGAAGAAAAAGAATGCTTGGTCCAGTGCACCTGGATAAGTTGCTGGGAGATGGGCTGGCTTCCAAATGCAGACCCACCACTGAGCACATCTAAGATCCAGAGTTGAACAGCAGGGCCCCCGTGTGGACATAGAGAACATCCTCCTCTCTAAAGACAAGCTGGAAAGTCCTCCAGGCTTGAGCACTATGTCTTACAGACAAGCAAAGGGATACTGTGATTATCCTTGCATTGTAGAGGAAAACCTGAGGCAGGATCACTGTACAGAGCATCAATAGATGCCCAGGTACAGCCACATGGACTCCAGCCAGGCATCTATCTCCTAAACTTCAAGCTACATGTTGCAGTTTCTTTCCAAAGGGGGCCTCAGGGACTCAGTAGCACATCTATGTAAGGACATGCTCTCCATCTCCCTGCTGACCCTCAGGACACAGTGGCTCTTACATCTTCCCAACACTGTGTAATGTGGAGAGCAATAGCTCCAGAGTAAGAGCACTTGGATGCAACTGCACTGTGGCCATACAGTATTTGATGCTCTTCTCACTGACAGTGGGGCTACGTGTCTTCTCTTACTGAAATGAAGTGAGCGATGAGGAGTGGATGGCAGGTGGGAACAGATGGAGTGGGGGAGGGGCTGTGAGGAGAAGGAGGGGGGAAACTCTGGCCAGAATATAAAATAAATAAATTATTTAAAAAAAAAGAAAGAAAAGAAGTGAGACTGCTTCAAGAAGCAACATGGAAAGGAGAAGGTGTTTTGTGTGCAAGAATATGTAAAAAATTAAGTTTGCAGGAGGAAAAAAAAAGGATGGGAATGTAGACAACCTCAAACAGGTAAATAGGCTTTATTTCATGCCAGGGAGTTTGTGCCTTAGTACTGGTGCACTGTGGTCAGGGCACCAGACCCAGCCACTCAATAACCAGAATTCAAGAGAATACAGATACTGTGCTTCAAACTGGGATTTCTGTAATGAAGGATAGAGAAGGGGAAAGGGGGTTCATTTGGGGAAGAATGGTGAAATTCATTGTTTTCTTTAAACATGCTGTTTTTGAAACTACAGTGTTTATTATCTCTTTTCGCAGCCACTGGGTGTGCAGGGTTGAGTCACCTAATTGTTCCTGCAATCCCCACATAGTTAACTTCTTGGAACTTTAAGCCCAGGTTAGTGCCTTGGCTGGGTGTGAGAGGATTGTTTATTTACTGTGGCTTTCTAGGTCAAAAGATGTCCTACATCTCTTGCCTTGCTTATTAGAATGCTTGGCCTGTGGTAGTCCCTTTATGGATGCTTCCTTGAGACATGAGGTGCCATGTTGAGATGGGTCCAGATAGAGGACACAAGTAAGTGATCTGGGCAACAGTTCAGATATCCTGCTCCAAGAGCCACACACACACACACACCTGTTCAGAGCACCTACAATCCCAGAGCTCCATGGAGCAGGGACAAAACATCCCAGCTGTACCCACAGAAGCTGGAGGATAAAAGAGTTCTACCATGCCACTGAGTTTGGGGACAGCTCATTACACACCAGAAGAAAATCCAAGTATAACACCTTTAAGTAGCATTTGTGGGACTTCAGGGAAATAGTTGTCTTTTTTTAAAGAGCCCCTTCCATGTTATAGTGATTTTTAAATCTCATTTCACACATCCTTGTCAGGTCTAAATGAGACAAAATACAACACGGGTCAAACCCTACAAGGGAGAATTTCTAAGTGAGATGATAATGGGACTTTGGTTTATCTCAAAAAGGTCTCACCTTCCATGTTGTAGAAGCTCCTCTGGCACATACTCCAGGGACTCAGACCACAAAGGGTCAACTCTGCCCCAGACCACTTCTTCTCAGCCTTGTTGTAGGTAATAACCTGATGGAATAGAAGGCAGCCATGACAAAGTCGATTTTTTTGTCTGAATTCCCTCTTTCCTGACTCAGAGTCTAAACTTGTAGGAAGAGACCACATGCATTGGCCTCTTCTGTAGCCTGCTGACCTTTCACAGTGTCTCAGCAGTGGTTTGATGCCACAACCATTACAATTACCCAATAGTAGTACTTTGGGGGTCTCCTTAAGTGTCCCCTTTTCTACATTAAATTGTGCATGAATCTCATAATCTAAGTTCAAATATGACAGGAATATATGTACCCAGAATGGCATAGGGCAGGGGAAATAATTATGTAGGTGTCATTCTTTAGCAGGGGACAGCTCATTCAAGGTAGGAGGAGATCCCAAGGATTCTAGGAGCTAACTTCCTGTCCCTTCAAGTCTGGGCCTGGAAGAGGAGAAGAGGAAACAAACTGCTGTTCTACTTGTGTGTATTCATTATTTTTTCTTTTTGCCATGACAAAATACCCAGCAAGAAGGTACCTATGGTAAATGTGATGGTTAAACTTCCTTGTCAACACGAGTGGATTTAGAATCACCATGGAAACACACTTGTGAATGTATCTATGTGCATGCTTATAGGAAGGTTTAATGAAGAAAGGAAGATCTACCCTACATATAGGTGGCACTTTCTTACAGACTTGGGTCCAGGTCTGAATAAACCCAAGGAGATCAGTGAATACCAGCATCCATCACGCTCTACTTCCTGACTGCTGATTCAGTGTGGCCAACTGGCTTATAATCCTGTCACCATGACTTCTCAGCTATGATAGACAGTACCCTCAAAATGTGAGCCAAAATACACCCTTCTTTTCACCAGGGATTTCATCACATCAAAAAGAAAAATAACTAACATACTAATCATGCTTTATTTTTGCTCATATTTAAGGGGACAGGGTCTATCATGGAGAAGGGACAGTGGCAGGCGAGGCTTTCTGCTGAGGCAGCAGGTAGTTGTTCATATCTGGGCAGATCAAGAAGCAGAGAGAATAGTGCCAGTACTCACATGGTTTTCCTGTTCTTCCTCTTCTGTTTGCTGTAGGACCCAGCTCATAAGATGGTGCCACCCATATTCACAGTGTGCCTTCCTGAACGTAGACTTTTGTGAAACATTAGGCAATGGAAAAAAGGTTTCTGGTCATGGAACAACCAAAAATTAATTCAAAACCAAATATGGAACAAATCCAAAGTCTTTGCCAGTATTTACCTGTGTTGCATGTGTAACTTCACTGTAACCTTGGTTCTGAACACACACTTGTACTTTGCACACCATGCTATGCCAAAGAACACTTGAATTTCACTTAAAAATGTAAAATGAATTTTGATATGGTATTTACAAAATTTCTGAAATGATCCTAGACATACCCCTGCCATTTTGTACTAAGTATTTGTATGTGTGTGTGTGTGTGTGTGTGTGTGTGTGTGTGAACAATATATTGGTATATTTTGGAGGTGGCTGCTGAGTTGTAAGCATTGGGACAGCAATACTCACATGGATTGATGCGATCTTACCTCGTAGCTTTCATCAACTCCAAATAATGTCATCACACTATGAATCCATCAGTAGGTTGATATGTTGGGTAGGTCAGAGACCTCATGGTCTAAACACCTTTCAATGACTGGATCTCCCAGCTGGGATCCAAGTTCTCAACACTGTGGTGGAACATTTCACATTCAAACTGTAGGAGAGAGACCAAAGCATGTGAAGAACTCTCCAGACAGAGGAAACTATAAATCACATAGGGCTGGACAGAAGGGCAAGGGGAGGGTGGCTTGAGCTGAGCAGGCAGATAAGCTGGAACAGCTACTATAAATCATCACACTTCAGTAAGGCATGTGGACCTTACCCATGGGGGGTGATGAGAAGTTGTCAAACTGAATCTCATTTGCATGATAGCAACTACAGAACAGAATAGAAAATAGAGAGAGAGGAGGTCAGGCAGACATAGGAGCATCTCTTCAGGAGGCTGTGTGCTGGTTCCAGAAAGAAACATGACTTAGAACAGGGTTGTATCCATGAAAATGGAGACATGAATGTAGCCTGTGGGATACAGAGCACCATAAGCACATACCCTGATGCTACCAAGAAAAAGTTAAAACTGATATAACTAATCTCTAGTGAGAAGGAAACCGAAGCTGCCTTCTAGCATCTCCAACAGAGGCTGTCCATGGTCAACAGGAGGAAGCTTGCTCCCTCCTGAGGCAGCCCTTCTAAAGACCACCACTGGTGTCTCATTTTATCAAAACCTCACAACAGCAACAACTCAGATGCTCACCATCTACCTTGTATCTAGGGAACCAACTTAGACAAGGAAGGATCATACTCTAACATTGACTGTCACACCCAAGGAGGGGATTCATTGGCTCATTGACTTGTCAGAATTCTAACACTTGGACCATGATGGCCGTCTGGTTAATACTCAAAATTCCACTTTCAGTTCCATCTCAGTCAGTTCTTCCTGTCCACAGTGCAGATCTTCTCACCATCATCTGGAACAAAGGAAACACCAGCCACAGGACCTATCCAGAACTGACTGGTCACTAAACAGACAAAATGTGTGCACAAGGCCAGGTCAAAGAGCAAGGTAGCAGCCATGAAGAATCCCAGAGTATAAGAACAAGAAGGACCTTCCTCAGTGCCAGACGGTGGGCACTGAAGTATGAGTGAAGGCAAAGGGAAGAGATGTGCACAAAGTCAGAACTTTTCCATAAGTCACAAAAGGATAGAGACAACACAGTTCCCGCCCAGGACAGGCACTGGAGGCCTTTTAAGTCACATGTCAACACACTAGAACTTGGACAAAGAAGTCCCACTGGGCCCAACAAGACACCTGATAGCTCTTTGCCTTCTTGAGTGAGCTGAGAAAATAACTTTGGATTTCTTCACTGATTCCCTTGTCAGCCACACAAACACATGTAAAGAAAATGTCAACTTCTTCCCCTCTTGGTGGTGGAAGAACCTGAGATATAAAAATGCTTCTCTTCACAGTTACAACACTGCAAATACCCAAGGGGCCCTGTGTAGGAACAAAGTAAGAAGCTTCAAGCAAGGATTCTATGACCCACCAAGAGGCCCTGGAAGTTATCCTCAAAGGATGAAGCTGTGACTGGGGTTCAGCAAGTGAAAACCTAGTCATTGTGAAGAAGAAAAGGCATCACCCTCAGAATCTAGGGAGAAATAGCCAGAATCATCTGGCCAGTGAACACAAAAAGTTTACACACAGGGCCAGAGCAAGGAACAATGCAGTTCTCAACTGTAGAGAAAGAATAGAAGAACAGGGCTGAGAAGGCTAAGAGGATCCAAGAAAGTCAAGGGAGGGGTGGGCCTGCTCCATGAGCAGAACTTCTAACCACGTCTTACCCAGTTACTGTGTACGTGGGGACTTCCAGCTCATTTGGATATATGATTAATTTCACTTGAGGATAATTCCAGGCTTCCCAATACAATGGCAAAGATGGCTTCCATACGGTGATCACCTGGAAAGACAGATGAGCAACATGAAATGGCAGAAGGAAGCCTGCAGCCAAGAGTGATTCAGAGCCCCTGTGTCTGCACATTGATGTGGAGCATTGGCCCTAGGTGATGAGTACTTGGGCACCAGCCCCCCGGACCTGGAGATCACATCAGGAGAGTTCTCTGCATCCATCCCAGGAAGAACTTGAAGCAATCATAAAGGAGGGACTCATCAGTAGATTGAATAAATGAAGAATGTGACAGACTTTTCAGAGCTGTCTCAGCATGTGTAGCAACACATACCCAAAGTGGAGGGATTTTAAGGTAACAGTAGTAGCCCAAAAAGGGGCTGCAAGGACTGACTAATACACACAGGCAAGTATCTTAAAGGTGATGGGCTGAAGGCATGAAGAAAATGCCACTGTGTGGGGACCTGTAGAAAGTCAGAGAAACTTTTCTAAAATGTAAAGTAAGGGCCAGTGAGATGGCTCGGTAGGTAAGGGCACCTGACACCAAGCCTGATGGCCTGAGTCTCAAGCTCTAGGACTCACATAACAAAAGGAGAAAACCACCTGCCACAAACTGTCCTCTAACCTCTACTTGTGGGTCCACATTCATGCACCACCCCCCCAGCATACACACAGCATATATAATCAATCAATTAAATAAATACAGTTTTAAAATGTTTACAAAGAAGCACTATTCACAATAGGTTAAAGTTGATAACCAATGACAGATCTATAAAATGAAATATTATTTCACATTAAAGAAATAGACTGCCACCAGAGGGCTGGAAAGATGGAACTTTCTACTATTGCAAAGAACCCAGTTTTGATGCCCAGCACATAGCAGCTTACAACCAGCTACAACTCCAGTTCCAGGACCTCTAATACCCTCACCTCCATGGACACCAGACACGCACATGGTGCACATACACACATCCACGTAGGCACTCACACATATAAAATAATAGACTGCTACATTCATCAAGATGTAGTGAAACTCAAAATGCTAGGCTGGGAAGATGGCTTAGTTGGTAAAGCACAGGGACCTGAATCACTCCCAAGAATGAACATACAAAATAAAATAAAAAAAGAAAAACCTCTATCATTCTTCAAGGTAGTTCCCAGGACCAAAGACTTACATGAAACATTGACTGACTGATTGGTTGATTTAAAGGAAGCACCTTACTTTGTAGCCCAAACTAGCTTCAAATTGGTGATCTTTCTGCCTTAACCTTCCATGTGGTGGGATGGTAGACATGCTTCATAACATCCTGTTCACTATTTCTTCTTTCCTTTTCTGGGAAGTCTCTCTTCTGGACTCCTTGACAGAAGATCTTTTCATACTTTGTGGCTCCCAGAGCAGTGTCCAACAGATAACAAAGCTTGATAAGTATTTGTTAACCGGAATTCAACTCTAGTGATGAATCTACCCCAACTAGACACACAGGAACCTGGAGGTCTCTTCCTGGCAGCCTCTGGTGGCTCCAGGAAAGAGCCCAACTTCTTGAAAATCATAGAAAAAGCAGAAACATTGAACCTACTTTAGGGGACTATATCAACAACTGTGTTAGCCTGGGTTCTCTAGAGGTACAAAACTGACAAGAATAGATAGATTAGATAGATAGATAGATAGATAGATAGATAGATAGATAGATAGATAGATAGATA
>CABHPR010143598.1:0-11170 GCA_902168415.1 Peromyscus melanophrys | reverse complement strand
GAGAGAGAGAGAGAGAGAGAGAGAGAGAGAGAGAGAGAGATTCATTAGAATTGCTTACAGGCTGTAGTACAGCTACTCCAACAATGGCTGTCTACCAATGGAAAAGTTATGCAGTTCATGAGACTGGATGTCCCAGCTGGTCTTAAGTACACACTGGAATCTCCAAGAAGTAGGCTCTAATGCCAGTGAAGGAATCTCACTTGCCAGTGAGAGTGAGAACAAGCAGGCAAAGACAGCAAGCTTCCTTCTTCCATGTCCTTTTTATAGGCTGCTAGCAGAAGATGTGTCCAAGATTAAAGGTGTATCTTCCCACCTCAGAAGATCAGATTTAAAGTGCATCTTCCCACTTCAAATGATTTAATTAAGAAAACCCCTTACAGATGTGCTCAGTGCTTGGGTTTTATTTAATTTCAGATGTAGTCAAATTGACAACCAAGAATAACCATCACAGCAGAGAAACCCAACTTTGAACAGGCTGTCATGCAGAAAGCAGAACACAGCAAGCACGTTGATTCTGGTCAGAGACTCCTTGCTAGTTATATGGCTCAACTGTGTGGCTTCATGACAGTATGCCTCAGTGTCTCTATCTCTCAAACTGGTAAGCAAAACTTCTCTTCCTTCCAGAAAAGAGATTCACTGAAGAAGCCAAGGCATAGGGTTCCTAGTACTAATAAGAAGATAAGAAAGTACAGGATTAGTTCCCAGCTTTGTGAAAGACATTTGACCTCTCTGGGACATCATCTTTTCCTTCATAAAGAAGGGGTGCTTTCCCTCTGTTTCTGTAAACCTTTAGATATGGAAGACATACTATTGCAGTTGATGTCTTATATATTTTTAGTTGTTTTTACAGGTATAATTATCTACCCATTTAGCACCTCTAAAATACAGGCATATTTTTTAAAAACTTCTGATAGAATGTTTATAATTAGATACACTTGTGAACACAGTATGATTATAACAGAGGTAAGGTGATTTCCCCACTATTTTGACAATGGTTGGGAATGATGAAGTACTGCCTGTAACACTGAAAAGCAGAGTTTTACACCTCAAAATGAAATGTTTTAATGGACTGAAACAGTGGTTGCCCCTTAGAGTGTACTACACATCAAATTACTGCTATTGCAATAATCATACCATGATTCTAATGTATTCCATTTAACAATGGAGACTGTATTTGCTAAGTAGTTGGAGGTAAATTATTGCTTATCTATTTGGTGGTTCTTATACAGCACCTGAGAAAAAGTTAAGGGCAAAATGTAAGGCCTTATAGTCTAAATAGACTTAATTTCAGATGCTCAAAACTGATCTTTGGTCTGCCTGAACAGAACCTACATGATTTCATTCCTTTTGTCAAAATCTCCTTGGATAATAATTCCTTAATTGCTTCTTGGATGGAAATATTCATCATGGGGGCTGCCTGAATATAACCAAAATTACAGAGTTTCTTATCCCAGAAGGTTAATGGCAAGGCAATTCTCTTCCAATCTCCTCTTTCCTGACACACAGTTTATTTGGAGCCAATCAGCTTTTCTTTTGAATTATAGTTAAGCTAATCGTCATTTCTCCTCAGAATATCTTGGTTCCTTAAGGAGGGAAATCATGTCTAATTTATCTCTGGATTTGCTATGTACCCCATATACAATGATAGACTTGGCCTGGCTTCAAACAATGAAACTGATTTAAGTAAACCCAGACAATGCCCTCCTACCAATTACATCACTGCTCCTGTTTGGGTGTGTAATGATTTGCCATGTGGTTGGTTCATTTAATAGACTAGTTTGAAGGGGAGCACAGGGCTTAATAGTTAACTGTTCCTTAATGAACAGAGATTAAACTTCAGCCTTGTGATTGGTTTTGTGCGTGGCACTGGCAGTTCAAAATAAAAGACATATGCTGCCTGCCCTCTACCAGCTCACAGTGTATTAATGGAAGATTGATTTTAAAATGATGAATTAACAAAACAAACTATTAGGCAGTATAATAGAAACAGAAGCAGTATGTTTGTCCTTTGGCCCTCTTAGTTTGATAAACGTGTAATTTAAAAAAAAAAAAAAAAGCAAACTCTCTTAAGACCCTATCCAATTTGTAGGTGCTTAAGGTTTCCCTTTTGAGAAGAAGATCAATTTCCATAACTGAGAGGTCACCAACTAGTAAAGGTAAGGCAGAGGGCAAACACCCAGAATTTAAGACAGAAATACTTGGAAAATTCAAAGGTATACAGATCAAGTCGATGTTTGACTCAGTCTTAAGTTTATGTTGGAGGAACAAGAGCAGAAATGAGTTTTTCACCTTATATATTATAACTTCACTAAAACCAAGAGATGAAGTTTGAAAAAAAGATATTTAAAAAATAATAAATTGAAGATAACAGGCTACAGGACAGGGGTAAAGCCATGTCTCACAAGACCCCTGAGGTAAGACCAGGGCAAGAGAGTGGGCACCTACTTTCATGATAGTTAAGAAAATAAAAGGTAACCAAAAGAGCTCTCTATGTGTATGTGGGTCTGTCTGTCTGCATGTGTTTGTGCCTGTGTGTGCATGAAAATGTCTCTTGGAGTTAGAACTTAAAATTCAACAAATATAGAAAGAGAACTCATTGAAAATTTGCATTGGTTATGAATTGGGGAAAATATTAACTTTGATTTCCTCCTTAAATCATATATTGAATAAATTTCTAAATGAATTACAGAGCTACATATTAAGACATTAAATTCCAATTACAGAAAAACAAGACTATGAAATTGGAATATCAAGTATGTAAATTTGGAAGTAATAGAAGAAATCACAAAGAATAGATCATCAGATTTAATTACATACAATTAAAGTTTTTTGCATAGCTAAAGAAACCAAAATAAAAAGGCAGATGAGACAAGAAATGCTTCTGTAAATATATTTGTAGAAAAAAACAAAGAGGTAATGATTTTATTCTGTGATTAACAATGGTGCATCAATTTGAAAAGGAAAAACAAATAGTAGATGAATAAGTAACATATTCTTAAAAGAATAAAAGGTATTATTACTATTATTCTATCATCCTACTTATTATTATTAAATAACATTTAACAGTGATTACCACCTGGGATTATGGAAAGTGTTGAATATACTGCCTCTTTTGTAGACACTAGTTGATAATGGAGTTGGCTACAGGAGATAGACTTCCCTCTGGGTTCCCAGATTGCTGGCTCTCTAAATAAACATAGAGACACAATTCAAAAAGTTAGTTTCTGGTTTTGTTTCACTGTGACAGGCAGCAAGGGTGGAATTGGAGTTTAACTCTGAAAATTGCCTCTGTCACTCTCCTACTGGCTTCTCCATCCCTTCTCCGATGTGCAGATGAGGAGGAAGAATGTAGAAATCTCTCTCTGAAGAACAGTTCTCACGGAAGCACAGCTGCCTGGAAGAACTAGCAAATGAAGGGATTTGGATCTTCTGAGGCCCAGGTAGGCTATTTCCCCTCACAACCTGGCTATCCATGAGCTGCAGACACCCACCTACACACAATGCTGTCCCTGAAGACATGACAGCTATATGTTTTCTTTGCTGTTAGTTCCCCAAGTGTGACCTGTATATTGGCTAGACAGAGCTTGTGAGACAGAGTCAGAACATCCCTTACCTTTGTCTTAATGCCTCTTTACTTCTAGTAATACAGTCATGACATGAGTATAATTGTATTAATGACATTAATATATAAAAGGCATAAATAAACAAAATGCATCTTGAACTATCTCCTCTTTATTGTCCTCTCCCTTTCTTCTTCCTTCTTCTCTCCCTCTCTCCCTCCTACAGACTCTCCTCCCTGCCCCACAAGTTCCTCCCAGGTCTTACCACATAGATTGACTCAATAAACACACATTCTTTAGCAAGCATTCCATTGATACATTGACAATGTGTTAACATAACAATTATGTGAACATCACTTACAGCCTGTTAGTTCAGCATTGTGTCAGCTCTTAACACAATTACCTTCTATAGACATCATGGAAGAACTACAAAGATGAAAATCTGAATCCCAAAAAAAAAGGTGGATAACTGTCCAGAGTGCATAGTTACAGGGACCAGGAGCAGTACCAGTCGAATCTCCTCTAGGCCTGAGCCCCAATCAGAACCACACTACAGAAAACCATTATTGCTTTCCCCTAGCTGAAATTGCCTAATGCCCTTTAAATTTGCTCAGTAGGATGAGCTTTTTTTTTTTTCATCTATTCCTGGGATAAATTCCCAGGACTTTCCTGATCATTTCTGGTTATTATAAAATCCTAAAGTCATTTGAAATCACAAAGCTGGGTCTTGATTGGGAAATCAGAAGATTCAAGCTGTATGCAGTCATCAGCATTTCCATCTTAATTTGAAAATAAGGTCCCTGGCCTCTCTCTGCTAGGGCTTCCTGCTGGCACAGAGCATCCTTCCTGCACTCTATTTTCCTGCTTGCTGGCTGCTATTTTTATATCAATTCCTTGCTTTTTTTAATATGGAAGTTTCTGGGCATACGCAAACAAAAAGACACTGCTTACCTTGACACTGACCATCTGGCCAATACGTGGTTGCTATTGTTTCAGCTACCGCCACTTCCCTTGCATACTGCTACCTGGGTGTCTCTTCTTCTACCATTATATCTCCCCCTGCACCAGGCAAAGGAGAATTAAAACAGCGTTGGATGCTCTCACCACAGCCAGAGTGGAAAGCGCCATGCACGATACCATGAAGCAGAACGCATGGTCTAGTGGGGAGGCTGGTGAGAAAATAACGGCATGCAAACATAGTCTCGTGTTCCACATTAAAACACTGACTCTAATGTAATTTTCCATCAAAATGGGGTGGAAAGGAGATGAATGGCCTTGTGAAAACTACCATTTCTCTGAGCTTAAGTCATCTTAAGTTGAAAGTTCAAGATGTAATCAGTTACATGATGCACACCATGTACATCTCAACTCTATGCTCAACTGTCAAAGGCTGAGGCAGGAGGATTGGCATTCTCAGCTAATATGAGATCCTGGGTTCAATGCTCATCACTGTACAGAGGGAAAAAATATCTACTGAAATAGAATTAACAATAAAAATCATATCTAGACACCTGTCAGAAAGTGTGATAGGCTACTTGCACTCCCTCTGTTCCCCCAGATACAATCCCCCAGTCTCATCCCCAGCTCTGTAGCAGAAAATCTGCTACAGCCTCCCTTTCCTCTCTGACCCCATCCCCAGTGGATCACAAAGATCTTCTCCCCCAACCTCCTTCCCCTAAGTCATCCTATTATCCCAGCGTCCAAAACCAGCAGACATTCACTGGGAACACACTTGCTGAGCAGGCCAGAGAAACAGGTAAGCCTATTGAATACCATCACCACTCCTTCTTCCCCTCCAAATCCAATCCTCCAGTTTTATCTCTAGCTTTGCAACAGAATACCAGCTGCAACCTTCCTTCCCCTCCTACCCACATCTCTTGGGAATTGCACAGAACATTACCTCTGAACTTCCTTCCCCCAACCCATTGCTTTATCCCAGCCACCAACTCCAGCAGGCACTCCCTACTAACCCATAGATCATGTCTGCCAGAAAACCTGGAAGGTTACCTGTAGAACTTTCCTTCTTCCCGTTTCCCCAGATCCAATCTCCCAACCTCATCTCCCACTCTGCATGACCCATAGCAGCCTTCCCTGGCACCATGTTCCCACCTCCTATGGATCCCACAGGTCTTCCCCTTCTAGCCTCCCTTCCCCCACTCATTCCTTTTTCCCAGCCTCCAGCCCTGGCCGACACCCTCTGCTAACCCTAGAACCACTCCTACCAGGACAAGTAGTCTGACAGCAGATTCACAATTCTACTTCTGCTCCTCCAGATCCAATCCCCTAGTCTCATCCCCAGCTCTGTAGCAGAAAACCTGGTGCAGTTTCCTTTCCTCACTGACCCCACCTCCAAAAGAAAAGAAAGATCTTCAAACCTTCCGTCTCCCAACTCGTCCCATTGTCCCAGCCTCCCACACCAGCCAGCATTCCCTGTGAACACACCAGATGAGCAGGTCAGAGAAAATTGTCCACAGAAAATCTCCTACCAGGCAGCACAAAACCATCACACCCTCCTAAAGTCTAGGGAGGAAACAGAAACCAAGGAACAAGACACCCAACAGAGACAAAACTAGATATCATGACCCAGACCTATAATCATCTCAATCACAGATATCTAGATATCAACATAACAACACAATCAGTAACAGCCAAGGCAATATGTTCAACTGAGGCCCATCAATCCTACCACAGCAGGCCCTAAATATTCCAACATGGCTGAAACACAAGAAAAAGACCTTAAAATGGTCTGTATAAAGAAGATACTGGTCTTTGAAGAGGAAATTAATAAATCCCTTCAAGAAATCCAGGAAAACACAAACAAAAGGTATGAGGAAATAAATAAAACCCTTAAAGAAATTCAATAGAACACAGATAAAACGTGTGAAGAAATTAATAAAACTGTTGAAGATCTGAAAATGAAAGTAGAATCAATGAAGAAAACCCAAACTGGGGGAATGCAGGAAATGAAAATTTGGGAATTCAAACAGGAACTAACAAATTACAAGAGATAGAAGAAAGAATCTCAGGAGTTAAAGATATGATAGAAAAAAAATGGTCACATCAAAGAAAATGTTAAATCTAAAACTTTCCTCACATAAAACATCAAGGAAATCTGGGTCACCATGAAAAGACCGAATCTAAGAATAATAAGAATAGAGGAAGGAGAAGAAACTCAGATCAAAGATTCAGAAAGTATTTTCAACAAAATGATAGAATGAAATGTTCCTAACCTAAAGAAAGAGATGCCTATAAAGATACAAGAAGCATACAGAACATCAAATAGATTGGACCAGAAAAGAAAGACCCCTCAACCCATAATACTCAAAACACTAAATGTACAGGGCAAAGAAAGAATATTAAAAGACGCAAGGGGAAAAGACCAAATAACATATAAAGGCAGACCGGTTAGAATTATACAGGACTTTTCAATGGTGACTCTAAAACCAAAGGGCCTGGAGAGATGTGCTGTAGAAACTAAGAGACCATAGGTGCCAGCCAAGACTACTCTACCTAGCAAAACTCTCAATCACCAAATGGAGAAAATAAGACACCCTCTGATAAAAACAAATTTAAACAATATTTATCTACAAATCCAGCCTTTTAGAGGTTAGAAGGAAAACTGCAACCTAATGAGATTAACTACAACCATGAAAACACAGGGAATAAATAATCCCAGACCACCGAAATCAAAGGAAGAGGAACACACACACACACACACACACATGCTGTGGGATGTCCTGTATGCTGTAAACATATGTTGCTATGGTTGATTGATAAATAAACGCTGATTGGCCAGTCGTCAGGCAGGAAGTATAGGCAGCACAAGCAGAGAGGAGAACTGGGGGAACAGGAAGGTAGAGTGGACAAGACGCCAGCCTGCCATCCAGGGAGCAACATGTAAAGGCAACAGGTAAAGCCACGGAACACGTGGCAACATATAGATTAACAGAAATGGGCTGAGTTTAGTGTAAGAGCTAGTCAATGGTAGGCCTGAGCTAATGGCCCAGCAGTTTAATTAATATAAGTTTCTGAGTGATTATTTTATAAGTGGTTGCAGGGTCCATGGTGCTGAGCAGGACTGGAGAAAACTCCAGCTACACACACACACACACACACACACACACACCATTACCACCAGCAGCAGCAGCAACAACAACAAAATAACACAAATCAACAATCATTGTTCACTGGTATCTCTCAATATCAGTGGTTTTGATTGCCCAATAAAAAGACACAGACTAACAGAATGGATATAAAAACAGGACCCATCCTTTTGCTGCATACAAGAAACACATCTCAACATTAAAAATAAACATTACCTCAGGATAAAGGGTGGGAAAAAGATATTCCAAGCAAATGCACCTAAGAAACAAGTTGGTGTAGTCTTTTTAATATCTAACAAAATAGACTTCAAACCAAACTAATCAGAAGAGATAGGGAAGAAAAATACATACTCATCAAAGGAAAAAATCCACCAAGATGACATTTCAGTTCTTAACATCTATTCCCCAAACACAAGAGCACCCACTTTCTAAAAGAAACAGTACTACAGTTTAAATCATATATTGACCCTTAAACACTGATAGTGGGAAACTTCAGTACCCCACCCTCTCCAGCAGACAGGTTATATAGACAAAAACTAAACAGAAATATTAGAGCTAACAATTGTCATAAACCAAATGACATAACAGATATGTACAGAACATTTCACCCAAACACAAATATATATACATACATACATACTCTTCTCTGTACCTCACGGAACATCCAAAATTTACCACATACTCAGTCACAAAGCAAGTCTCAACAGATACAAGAAAATTGAAATAACTACCTGCATCCTATCAGACCACTACAGATATAAAGCTGGATAATAACAACAACAGAAACAACAGAAAGCTTACAAACTCATGGAAACTGGGCAACTCTCTACTGAGTGAAAACTGGGTCAATACAGAAATAAAGAAAGAAAATAAAGACTTTCTAGAATTCAATGAAAATAAATACACAGGATACCCAAACTTATGGGACATAGTAAAATTGGTTTTAAGAGGCAATTTCATATAACTAAGTGCCTACATAAAAATCTGGAGAGATCTCATACTAGCAACTTAACAGCACACCTGGAAGCTCTAGAACAAAAAGAAGAAATCACACCCAAAGGGAATTAATGGCGAGAAATAATCAAACTCGGTGCTGAAATCAATAAAATAGAAACAAAGAGAACAATACAAAGAATCAATGAAACAAAGAGTTGGTTCTTTGAGAAAAATCAATCAGATTGACAAACCCTTATCCAAACTAACTAAAAGACAGAGAGAGAGAATATCCAGATTAACAAAATTAGAAATGAAAAGGGGACATAACAACAGATGCCAAGTAAACTCAAAGAATCATCAGGACATACTTTAAAAACTGTACTCCAAGGAGAGAAAACGGTGTTCACAGATTACAGTGCCCACAGCCAAGCTGCAGCCCAGCAGGGCTACAGTGCTTACACTGCCCAGCCAACTCAAGGATATGCAAATTGCCCAGGTGAAGTGCAAGGCTAGCTCTCCATAGTGCTGCTGTCAAGAGGCAGGGCCAGCTCTCCTGCTTTCAGGGCCTTCTACCACCCACATGGGGCAGGGCCAGCCCTCCCAAGCTCACACTTTGGGGCCTACTCACCCCTCCACCCACCACCAAAGCCAGCTCTGCTGTGCTACCCAGGCAAGGTGAGGACAATCCTCTGGAGTTCTGGAGCCTGTGAGGGGCAGGGTCAGCCCCCCCACCCCGCCCTGACTCTCAGGCCCTCAGGACCAGCTCTCTCACACTGCCAAGCGGAAAGATGGGGACAGCTCTCCCCAGTGCCACAGCCAGTAAGAGGCAGGGCCAGCTCTGGGCAGCTCTCAGACATCAACATGGCCCCAGGCAGTAGCCCAGACCAGGGATGTCCCCATGGCCTTTGGTGGTAACACGGGCCATAGATAGCTATTCAGATTGCTACCATCATAGGGCCATGGGCCCAGACATGGCCCTCAGCAGCAGCAAAGGCCAGCGCATCCCTGTGGCCTCAGCACATCAAGCTGTTCCTCACCACCCCTGCATCTCCAGTTCTGCCTCTCTTCACAGTACACAAGCCGTTCCACTTCTCTTTCTTTCCTACCTCTCCACCATGTACTTGCTCATCATAGTGTCACCAATCCTGCCTGTGCTTCATGGCTGCAGGTTGGGGGCATCTCGGGTGTCTTCTGCCCCACCTGTGCCATGTGGCTGTGGGTGGGGGAATCTCAGGTGCCCTCTACCCACCCAGGTGTCCTCTACCTGCCTGGGTCTACCAGCACTGGGTGGGCCTGTGGGTATCTTCCACCTGCCCAGACCCAGCAGCACCAGGCAGGCCTGTACAGATAGACAATTTAAACAAACCTATAACCCCTGTGAAATAGAAGCAATCATTGATTGTCCCAACCAAAAAAAAAAAGCCTGGGGCCAGACAGTTTTAATGCAGAATTTTACCAGACTTTCAAAGAGGATTTAACACCAGTACCCCTCAAATTAGTCCATGAAATAGAAACAGAAGGGACATTTACTAATTTGTTCTATGAGGCCATAGTTACCCTGATAGCAAAACTACATAAGGACCTAACAAAAAAAGATAATTACAGATCAATTTCCCTTATGAACATGGATGTAAAAATTCTCAATAAAATTCTTGCAAACTGAATCCAAGTACACTTTAAAAAAGATGAATCATGAATAAGTAGGCTTCATCCCAGAGATATAGAGATAGTTCAGTATACATAAATCAATAAATATGATCCAACATCTAAACAAAATGAAAGACAAAAAAAAAAACTACATGATCATCTCATTAGATACAGAAAAGGCCTTTGATAACAATCCCGGAGAAATTAGAAATACAAGGGACATGCCTCAACATAATAAAAGCAGTTTACAACAAGCTATAACCAACATCAAATTAAATGGAGAGAAAATCAAAGCAATTCCAATAAAATCAGAAAAAGACAAGATTGTCCACTATCTCCATCCCTATTCAATATAGTACCTGAAGTGTTAGCTTGAACACTAAGGCAACTGAAGGAGATCAAGGGGATACAACTTGGGAAGAAAGAAGTCAAAGTATCTTTATTTGCAGATGATATGATAGTATACATGAATAACACTAAAAATTCCACCAGGGAAATCTAACAGCTGATAAACACTCTCAGGAAATTAAGTGAGTACAAAATTAACTCACAAAAATCAGTAGCCTTCCTATATACAAATGACAAACAAACTAAGAAAGAAATCATGGGAACAATGCCTTTCACAATAGCCTCAAATAATACAAAGTATCTCAGGATAATTCTAACCAAGCAAATAAAAGGCTTGTATGACAAGAACTTCAAGTCTTTGAAGAAAGAAATTGGTGAAGATATCAGATGAGAGAGAGATCTCCCATGCTCATGGATCAATAGGATTAACATAGTAAAAACTGCCATCCTACCAAAAGCCATCCATAGATTCAAAGCAATCCCCATCAAAATTCCAACGCAATTCTTTATAGACCTTGAAAGGACAATTCTCAACTTCATATGGAAACACACACACACACACACACACACACACAC
>CABHPR010143597.1:0-57401 GCA_902168415.1 Peromyscus melanophrys | reverse complement strand
CCTCTGCCTCCCTGAAGGATGTTTTAAATTAACCCCTTGGTGTTCCAGCAGATGAAATGAATCCGAAGTTAAATGACTGGGTTAAAGTACACAGAGGTGTGGTACTTCAGACTGTCCACAGTAGAGTCCACTGCCCCCATGCCTGGTGCTCATCCCACTACCTCTCACACTTCACAACAGTCTCCTTGACAATGGTTGGCATCTCCAGGGGGATGGTCCCAGCATGAAGATGAGACACCAGCCCCTGAAAGAGCAGAAAGAGAAGCTTGTCCTGACACTTCATAGTAAAGGACCTAGGGTAAGGACCAGTGAACACACTGCAGGCTGCATGCATGCATCAGTCCTTGGAGTGAGTGCCACATCTTCAATGTTCCACTGTCACTGTCAGCATTGAGAAATGGTTCCCCTCAGGAAAGAAACTTGCCAGACTTTTACATTTGCACCTCTGCCTCATCTACTAGGAACCCCAGAGAAGTTAGAGAGAGAGCTCATCTGAAACCTTGGACCTTTGATGCTCAGGAGAAAGGTGGTTTTAACCCAGAAGCATGAGTGATCTGTAAACTGGAAAATGTTCTTGGGGAAACAGACCAAGAGGGAGGGCCTGGATCAACTAAGTGTTATCAAGTTAAAGTGAAAAACAGTAAGCTGCTTATTTCAGTTTTTGTCTTCTCTTTGCAGTTTTGCTATTTTCTTGTGGCTTAGAATGTAAAACCAGTTGTTCAGATTTGTTCTCAATAAATATTTGTCTTTTTGCCCAGGAAAAATTTTGAGTTGTGTGGATTTATCAGGTGGCCATAGACATGACACTTTAAATACATAGCAGTTTCTGCAGGTGTGGAATTTTATAAAAGTGCTGTAAAATGATGTCATTTTTGGAGAGTTACAACTGAAGTTGACTCTGGGTATAAGGATAGATATAGAGAAAACTGTTTGAAATGACAATCCTTCAGAGATGTTGCCAAAGAAGGACCTCCTCTGGGTTCAATATTTCTGATCCTATTGTATCAGGCTAGATTAATACATTAGGAATTATTTTGCCTCATTTAAATGATATGTGTTTCTTTAATAAAAATTGAAATATTCAGTCATATCTGTGGGAAGCAAGGATATAATACACTAAGATATGCTAAGTCTTGACAAGTTTTTACATTTGAAGTCGGTGGTACAATCATCAAGTGTGCCATGATGTTTTCATTGGGTTTGCTGTTATTTCAAATTGACTATTGCATGATGATGATGAGTAAAATAATACCAATATTAATGGTTCAGGGGACTGACTCTAAGAATAAAACAATGTAAAAATTAGTTTAAAAATCAGATATCAAGAAGAACTATGACAGAATGTAATTTAATGGAATTTTGAAGTTTTATTTAGTGGAGACCCCTCAGCATTGCTCATTTTAGAATTAATAGTGATTAAAAAAAAAACAGAGACACTTGATTTATGCTTAGGTTTTATTTAAGCATTCCAAAATCGGTTGTTGAAACTGAGGGAGTACAAGCACTGATACATAGATATGAACGATGCCCAGCAGGCGCTTACATTAGGGAACATCTGTGTGTTTTGACAAATATCCAATTTGGTATTTTTTGCTTATTTGCTTCTAATAAGCAAAGCCTGGCAGAAGACTCCATCAGCAATCTGGCTGCTTGGAAAGATGATTTCCTGGGTTCTATTTCCAGAAAATATATGCCTGAAAAGTCAGGCATACAGGAATCACCATCCAATCAAAGGACATGAGGCATATATCCTGTGAGTAATATCATGGAGTTTTCCTGGCCAGCTTGTTTGACATGTTTGGCATATTCTCCCCTTGTGTGAAACTAAATGTCAAACTAACATTGCTAAAATTCCTGTGCATGAAACTGATATTTGATGGATTTTTTACCACCCTTGTATCAGCTGAGTGTGCCTAGAAAATTGTTTCATTATGAAGCAAACCAATGTTGTACTCCATGCTGAAGAAGGATCATTAAACAAATATTGTCAGAGTGGCCTATACTATTTAATGTGCTGATGAAGAGGGAAAGGCAGAATTTCGCATGTATGCTAGCTTTGAGAGTCTGTCCATGTTCTAATTGATGGTCCCCCAGAAAAATCAACACAGGGGCTTTCTGTAAACTCAGATGTCATGCAAATGATAGTAATTGTATGAACTAAGGACAGAATACTGATAATGATTTTTAAAACAGATTTCCACTAGGGGAAATTCAAAGAATTTTTGAATATCTTCAAAATATCTATTTGTAAATGAATAATGAGCAAAGTATTTTGTGAATATTTATGGAACTTTGAATCAAAAATGAATGCCATATGCATACAGACATATGTGGAACTGTGGAACCACATTAATGCACACATTCAAATAAGAAATTGTAAAAAATAAATAAGAATTATCAATATTACACTATAATACAAAAACCTCAAAATATTATATAATCATTATGACACAGTAAGATAGCATATCCAAACTGCTTATATTCAGAATATGGCTAAATGAAACATTGCTATTTACAAAAGTAGCATCTTAATTTGGTATTTCTTGTAATATATATATATATATATATATATATATATATATATATATATATATATCTCAGAAATGTATTTATTGGAGTGGTAAAAAAGAATCTATCATTGCAGTAAAGGAAATGACATGACATATCAGAAACTGTCATCAGCAAGCTGAAATTCTCAGCATAGAATCACAATCAGCCAGCAGCCTGCAGAAAGGGAGTGTTACCTGTATGTAGCTAGGAATTTGGCCCAAGCAACACATATATGAGTACCTCCTAGTTGACACAGGCTGTCTTTTGTTTTGTTTTGTTTCATTCCAAGGATCACAGCTCTGAGTCACCTGCTCCTGTCACCTGTGCAGCAAGTACGATCCTGCTTCTGAAGCTACAGCTTCTCTTTAAAGATGTGACATCCCAGTCTCAGTCTAAAAGTGTTGCAATGTAAACAAGGAAGATAATCCAATTCAGGCTTTACTAACTGGCACAGGAAAAGAGAGTGCTGCTCTTTCCTATCCCATAGAAATCCACTGTGGGAATAGCTATGGTATTTTCACTTTTATCCAGTTACCTAGAGTCGCTGAAAGTATCAAGCAATAACTGTTCCAGATACTAGCCTTTCTGTCACTAGAGTCTCTGGGTGGACAGTAAAGAACAGCTTCATATCTTTAGTACCTGTGAAGGCCTTATCTTGTGTGTGAAAACTCTCATTTTGAATTTCAATGACAGATAGGAAAGTTGAGATTGTAAACATGGTCATTAATGAATGATACCCCACCTCTGAATCTGTTAGAACATTTTTGGTACCTTTTCAAAACACATACAGGAGGTTATAGTTCAGCTATATGAAAAAGGCATTGCACATCATAACACAGTTACTCAAATCCTCTAAGGGTCTCTAGAAAGAATCCCATGCATATCATTGTATTAATTTCCAATTAATATGAGATGAAATTTCTCTGATGAGAAGAATTTTCTCTGACTCTAATGAGAGTCAAGTGATAACCAGATGTATCAGTTTATCACTATGTCTTCAGGACTCACTTTATTTCAATTTGACTCCAGTGGAATGAGAGAAATAATTTGTATAGTTCTTTGAAAATTCTAGTCTCAGGTTCTTGTCCTTTTATGAGTGTAGTGCATTTATTCACCTCATGGAATTAATCGTATTCCTTGCAAGTAATTGATTACCCCTATTATAAATAGGCTGCTATGGCAAAAGTAGAAAAAGTAGAAGAATACTCCACATTTGCTGTATTTTTGGCATGTAGCTCATGAGCATGAGACATTTTGTTGTTGCTGGAGTTACATGCAAAGACATTTTCATTCCTATCACATGTAGTCATTCCCAGTGATGCTTCTAATGAGGTGCCATGTGGATATCTGTTCTATGATGACTTAAGTATGTAGGATCTTTAGTAATAGCTTATCACCATTATATTATGAGGTCTAACCCTGGTTTGGAAATGTTTTCTGAATCACCAGTGGGGGACTATGGGAGCTCCCTTGGCCAAGAAGTTAACCAAATAACCCCTTACAGACATCTGAGAGAAAACTCTGATTCCCCTTCATGGTCTAAGATGTGCCGTTTTCACAATATCTCCAAGATAAAAAAGTTGAACCATATCAATTATTTCATGTATGTATAAATGTTTTTGTATGTGTATTTAGATGTGCCTCCTCTGACACACATTTAGAGGTATAAATATATATGTATGTATACAAGTATATCTGTATACAGGTATATGAACATTTAAGTAGCTGAGCATTTCTCACATATATTTCCACTCTTCTTTCTTTCTCCTCCTGTATTAACATGTCTGCTCCTGGAAATTCCAAAAGAAATTCTACTTCTTAGTAAATTTATTTTTTCATACATACACAAATACAGTCACAACTAAATGATGCATTGCTTAGTGTGTGCTGAGGATAAATGGACATTTTTACCTTTGTCTTTCTGGATTTGAAAGGCCTCACAATGTCATTTTGAAAAACCTGGTTCTTTCTATCTTACCATCCATCCTTTTTCCTTAGCTTTTCTGCTAAGTGTGGCAAGTCCAGAGAATTTCGGATAGGAGCTGGCATAGCGATATGTGTTGTCCTGCTGCTATCCTTGTTTGGTTTTTTCTTTACTTTGTATTATATGTTTGGATGGTATTCATATTTTCTAAACATTGGTCTTTGAAATGTGATATCCTTCTTAGAAGACAATTTTTCCACAGTAGGAATCCTGTTCCTTAGGGTCATAAATTGTGTCTTAGCATTGAGTACCATAATTTCTTTGCCCAGGAAATATGTTGAGTTGTGTGGATTCATCAGGTGGCCATAGACATGACATTTTAAGTACATAGCAGTTTCTGCAGGTGTGGAATTTTGTAACAGGGCTGTAAAATGAAATCGATTTTGGAGAGTTACAACTAAATTTTCCTGTGGGTATAAGGATAGATATAGAGAAAACTGTTCAAAATCACATACCTTCAGAGATGTTGCCAAAGAATGACTGCCTCTGGATTCATCATTTCTTAGCCTTATATATCAGGCTAGGTTAATGCATTGGGAATTATTTTGCCTCATTTAAATGATACATTTTATTAATCAAAAAATTAAAATATTCAATCAAGTCGGTGGGAAACAAGGATATAATACCCTAGGATATGCTAAGTCCTGGAAAGTTTTTACATTTGAAGGTAGTGGTACAATCATCAAGTCTGCCTTAATGTTTTTTGTTGTGTTAGCTGTGTTTGTGATATGAACAGCACATGATGATGATGAGTAAAATAATACCTATATAAATGGTTCAGGGGACTGTTTCTAAGAACATAACAATGTAAGAAATAGTTTAAAAAAACAGAATTTAAAGAAGAACGATGACAGAATGTAATTTAATGGAATTTTGAGGTTTTATTTATAGGAGACTCCTCAGCATTGGTCACATTTAGTATATGTTGTGGTTAAAAAAAATAAAACCACAACAGTAAAGACACTTGATATATGCTTAGGTTTTATTTAATAATTCCGAAATCAAATGTTGAAACTGAGCGAGTACAAGCAACAATTCATAAATATGGAAAGATCATGAGTAGGTGCTTACACTAGCGAACATCTTTGGGTTCTCTGACGAATATTCCCTGTTATATTTTCGTTATTTACTTCTAATAAGCAAAGGCTAATAGAAGTCTCTATCAGCAAACTGGCTGCTTGGAAATATGATTACCTATATACAAGCATCACCATCCAATCAAAGGATAGGAGGCATATGTAGTGTGAGTGATCTCATGGAGGTTTCCTGGGCAGCTTGGTTAACATGTTTGGCAAATTCTTGCCTTGTGTGAAAGACTATGTCAATCTGAGATTTATAATACTCTTGTGCATGCAAATAATATTTGATGGGCCTTTTAACACCCTTGTATCAGGTGAATGTGCATACATAATTGTTTCATTATGAAGGAAACCAATGTTCTACTACATGCTGAAGAAGGATCATTAAACAAATATTGTCAGAGTGGCCTATAATATTTAAGGAGCTGATGAGGAGGGCAAGTCAGAATTTCACATGTTTGCTAACACTGAGATTATGTCCATGTTCTAAAGGATGGCCCAACAGAAAAAATAACACAGGGCCTTCCCAGAACTCAGATGTCACAAAAAGAGAGTAACTATATGAACTAAGGACAGAGTACTGATAGTGATGATTAAAGCAGAATTGGACTAGGGAAAATGCAAAGAATTGGTAAGATTGCCGTTTTTACTCTATTAATCGTACCTATCCAGGAGCATCGAAGATCTTTCCATTTTCTGACATCTTCAGTTTCTTTCTTCAGGCACTTAAAGATCTTTTCATACAGATCCTTTGCATGCTTAGTTAGAGTTACCCCCAGGGTATTTTATATCATTTGTGGGTATTGTAAAGGGTGTTGTTTCTCTGATTTCTTTCTCAGCCCAGTTGTCATTTGCATAAAGGAGGGTTACTTTTTTTTTTTTTTTAGTTAATCTTGTATCCTGACACATTACTGAAGGTGTTTATCAGCTGTAGAAGTTCCTTGGTCGAATTTTTAGGGTCACTTATGTATACTATCATGTCATCTACAAATAGTGAAAGTTTGATTTCTTCCTTTCCAACGTGTATCAGCTTGATCTCCTTTTCTTATTTATAGCTCTAGCTAGAAATACAAGTACTATTTTGAATAAATATGGGGAGAACACACAGCCTTGTCTTGTTCCTGAGTTTAGTGGAATCACTTAAAGTTTCTCTCCATTTACTTTGATGTTGGCTGTTGGCTTGCTGTATGTTGCCTTTATTATGTTTATGTATGTTCCCTGTATTCTGGATCTCTCCAACACCTTTATCATGAAGGGGTGTTGGATTTTGTCAGAGACCTTTTCAGCATCTAATGAAATGATCATGTGTTTTTTTTTCTTTCAGTTTGTTTATACAGTATATTACCTTGGCAGACTTTCATATGTTGAAACAACCTTGCATGTCTGGGATGAAGCCTACTTGATCATGGTGGATAATTGTTTTGATGTGTTCTTGGAATCAGTTTGCCAATATTTTATCAAGTATTTTTGTCTCAATGTACATGAGGGAGTTTGGTCTGTAATTCTCTTTCTTTGTTGCATCTTTGTTTGGCTAGAGAATCAGAGTAACTGCAAACTCATAGAAGGAGTTTGGTGACATTCCTTCTGTTTCTATTGTGTGGAACAATTGAGAGAGTGTTGGTATTAACTCTTCTTTGAAGATCTGGTAGAATTCTGCGTTGAAACCATCTGGTCCTGGGCTTTTTTTTTTTTTTTTGGTTGGGAGACTTTAATGACTCTTTCTATTTCTTTAGGGGTTATTGGTCTATTTAAATAGTTCATCTGGTCTTTATTTAACTTAGGTATGAGGTACCTATCCAGAAAATTATCCATTTCTTTTAGTTTTTCCAATTTTGTGGAGTAAAGGTTTTTGAAGTCTGACCTGATGATTCTCTGGATTTCCTCATTGTCAGTTGTTATGTCTCCTTTTTCATTTCTGATTTTGTTAATCTGGATGCTCTCACTCTGCCTCATGGTTAGTCTGGATATGGGCTTGTCTATCTTGTTGATTTTCTCAAGGAACCAACTCTTTGTTTCATTGATACTTTGTATTGTTCTCTTATTTTCTATTTTAAATCTCTATTTGATTATTTCCTGGCGTCTATTCCTCCTGGGTGACTTTGCTTCTTCTTGTTCTAGAGATTTTAAGGGTGATGAAAAGTCACTGGTGTGAGATTTCTCCAACTTCTTTATGTGGGCATTTAGTGATATGAATTTTCCTATTAGCACTGCTTTCATAGTGTCCCATGAGGTTGTGTATGTAGTATATTCATTTTCATTGTTCTCTAGGAAGTCTTTAATTTCTTTCTTTATTTCTTCCTTGACCCATTGGTGATTCAGTTGAGCATTATTCAGTTTCCATGAGATTATAGGCTTTCTGTAATTTTTGTTGTTAATGAATTCTAACTTTAAACCATGTTGGTCTGATAGAATACAAGAGGTTATTCCAATTGTTTTGTATCTGTTGAAGTTTGCTTTGTGACCGAGTATGTGGTCGATTTTAGAGAAGGTTCCATTGTGTGCTGAGAAGAAGGTATATTCTTTTTTGTTATCGTGGAATGTTCTGTAGATATTGATTAAGTCCATTTGAGTCATAATATCAGTTAAGGCCCTTATTTCTCTCTTATGTTTCATTTGGCAGATCTGTCCAATGGTACAAGTTGGGTGTTGAAGTCTTCCACTATTAATGTATAGGGTTTTATGTGTGGTTTAAGCTTTAGTAATGTTTCTTTTACATATGTTGGTGTCCTTTATTTGGGCATAAATGTTCAGAATTGAAACTTCATCTTGGTGGATCTTTCCTGCGATGAGTCTGTAATGTCCTTCTTGATATCTTTTGATTGATTTTAGTTTGAAGTCTATTTTGTTGGATATTAAGATAGCTACACAAGCTTGCTTGTTTTTCTTAAGTTTTAACAAATTCTTTATGAAGAAATTTTCTACTCACTCCACAAAACACTCACAAATCCCCCCTCTTCCCACCCCCAGTCCTCTCCCAAGCCACCCTGAATCCCCACATCCTCCAAACAAGGTCTCCCATGGGGAGTCAGCAGAGCCCATCACACTGAGCCTAGGCAGGTCCAAGCCCCTTCCCACTGAACCAAGGCTGTGCACGGCATCACACCATAGCCCCAGATTCTCAGATGCCTGCCTGATCCAGCTGCCTGGATGCCCCCCAAACAGTTCAAGCCAAACCACTGGCTTCGGTATCCAGAGGGCCTAGTCCAGTCCCATGGGAGTTCCACAGCCACCAGTCCACAGTTCATGGGCTTCCACTAGTGAAGTCAGTTATCTCTCCATGTCCTCCCATCATGATCTTGACGTCCCTTGCCTGCAGAATACCTCCTCTCTCAGTTCGAATAAATTGGATTCCCAGAGCTCAGCCTGGTACCTGGTCGTGGATCTCTGCATCTGCCTTCATCAGTCACTGGACAAAGGCTCTATGATGACAGTTAGGTTATTTGCTAGACTGGTCACCAGAGTAGACCACTACAGACACCCTCTGGACCACAGCCAGCAGACCTAGGTGAGGTCATCTTTGAGGATTCCTGAGAGCCTCCCCAGCACCTGCCTCTTCCTCTTCCCATGATGTCCTCATCTATCATGGTATCTTCCTCCCTGTCCTCCCACTCTGTCCCTGTTCCAGCTTGACCCTCCCATTTCCCTATTTCTCATCCCCCACTCCTCACCCTCTGCCACTCCCCACACACACCCAGTTTGCTCATGTAGATCTCATCCACTTCTCCTTCTCAGGGTCATCCATGAGTCCCTCCTAGGGTCTTTTCCTGTTAGCTAGCCTCTCTGGAGTTGCAGGTTGCAGTCTGGACATCCCTTCCCTCACATCTAGTATCCACTTATGAGTGAGTGCATACTATGTTTGTCCTTCTGAGTCTGGGTTACCTCACTCAAGATAATATTTTCTAGTTCCATCCATTTGCCTGCAAATTTCAAAATATCATTATTTTTTTACTGCTGAGTAGTACTCCACTGTGTATATGTGGCACATTTTCTTTATCCATTCTTCAGTTGAGGAGCATCTAGGTTGTTTCCAGGTTCTGGCTATTACGAATAATGCTGATATGAACAAAGTTAAGCATGTGTCCTTGTGGTAATATTTAGCAATTCTTGGGTGTATGCCCAAGAGTGGTATAGCTGGGTCTTGAGGAAGACGTATTCCCAATTTTCTGAGAAACCACCATATTGATTTCCAGAGTGGCTGTACAAGTTTGCATTCACACCAACAGTGGAAGAGTGTTCCCCTTTCTCCACATCCTGTCCAACATAAGCTGTCTTCAGTGTTTTTGATCTTAGCCATTCTGACAGGTGTCAGACTGTATCTCAAGTCATTTTGATTTGGATTTCCCTAACGACTAAGGATGTTGAGCAATTCCTGAAATGTCTTTTAGTCATTTGACCTTCTTCTGTGGAGAATTTCTTCTTCTGTTTAGCTCTATAGCCCATTTTTTAAATTGGACTGTTAGATATTTTGATGTCTAGTTTCTTGAGTTCTTTATTATTCTGGATAGCAGCTCTCTGTCAGATGTGGGGCTAACTGTAGCCAATAAAGGACATGGACAGTGATTCTCCCAATACTGAAGACAGAAAAAGGACACCTGATTATCTACAGTCCTTACCAGTATACAGGGGGCTGCTTTCAATGGCTGAAACAAGAAAACTTGCCAATTGAAGTAACTGGTGTTGTGCAGAGGGATCCAACAGGCAGGCGTGTGGAAAATTTGCAGTTGTAGATGGAGCATACCTCAGTACAGGATGCTGGATGTAGAGAGCAAAGGAGGGCCTGCCTTGTTTTGACACCAATGTTATTCATTATGCAGTGCTGTTTACTGTGTGACAGAAACACAAGGTACAAGGAAACCCACTGTAAGAGTTTATTAAGAGAAGGGAGTAGGGAAAAGGTGCACAGGCTTAGGGAAACGACCACTGTGGATAGGGGATGGAGGAATGGGTGGACCTTGCCTTCATGGTTTCCCCTGAGCACGTGCATATGTGCCTACACAGTTACACCGTGCATGTACATAAATTACATGGTCACACTGCTTGCAAACTACGTGATCATGCAGTGCATGTTTTACATAGGATGTAAGGCCCTGTGCTGACTAAGCATCTTCCCTGACTGCTGGGCAGTACATGCTCAGTAGCTTAGCTGGGCAAGTGGCTAGGAATTCTAATACTCACCACTGTGACATCCATGTGGTTATTCAAATGGCAGCGTCAGTTTTCACTAGGAATCTTAAGTGTCTCTGAGAAAATCAAGCAGTAACTTTGGCAGATATTACCATACTCATCACACAATAATCTGGGTGAACACTAAAGTATGCACAGGACATTTATTTCTTGTCATCCCACTACCACTTTGTTTCTCACAGGTAAAATTTTGCCCACTTGGTTTGCATTGTCATTGCATTTCGGCACATAGAGACTTTTGTAATTTTTATTTTCTCCTTGTGAACCAATTCCATTCTATGATGACAAGTAAGGCATGGGGTTTGTTGGAATTCAATTATTTATTAAGGGTAAGTGGTATTACATACTTCCCTTGAAAGTAATTATTATAGCAGCTTTCTTTGTTCTTGGTTCTGGTGTTTTTGTATGTTTCCATCCAATGAAGATCATATGTCTGTTACCACAGACTCTGTAATCTTATTTCAGATAATAAAGTTTAGATGGGAAAACATTGTGACTATGAAATCATCCACCACCTCTGAATCTATTAGAATCTTCCTGCTGTCATTACAATTCAGATGTATGAGGCTTTTAGGGCAGGAGTTTAATAAATACATGTGACATCAGTACATACTATCCAAATCCTCTTAGGCACTCTATAAAGAACAAACCCTCACATAATTGTGTTATTTCCCAAAGAGTACAAGAGGAAGCAACTCTGATGTATGTTAATTGATGCATAGATATGGGTATATCAATATGTTATTAGGACTCCCTTTATTTCTATATTCCTCTATCAAAGTGAGAGTCATGGTTTTTCATAGGTCTGTGATCATTCCAGTCTACGGTCCTTAGCCTTTTAACAGTGTGGGGTATTTATTCCATCCCATGTAGTTAGTCATTGTCCTCATAGGCACTTGATTACTCTCCTGATATTTAGGAGTCTGGCAAAAATATATCTGAATATAACTCACTCTTTTCTATTTTAGGGCATGTAGCTTCTAAGAATGAGAAATTTTGTTCTTATTCCAGTAACATGTACACTAACCTTTTGCTACATCCAATGCAGTCACTCTTGTGAAGCTTCTAACTAAGCACCAGAAGAACATCTGTTCTATGATGACATAAGTAGGTAGGAACTGAAAAAATAGGTTCACATCATCATATTGGGGGGAGTAACCACTATTTGTAAATGGTCTATGACGCTCCTGTCAGGAAATACAGGGATTTCCGGAGTAAAAAGGAAGAGCAAAGTAGAAGCCCAATCAGTAACATGCTCATTTAGTCATTTAGTATTTTGTAAACCAGGCATATATTTTCATAATAAAGTTAGAAATATTTGAGTATATATATTTATGTATTCAAAATCAGGCATACTAGTATTATAAAATTCCAGTCATAAGAGAGATGTGGTAATAGGAAGTTCTCAGGCTATACATTACTAGGTAGGTTAGACTGGAAAATTCCAATCCAAAGAGAAAACCTATCTCAAATCAGGTGGATTTAAAAAGAATCTGCCGGGAAGACAGGGGCGGGAGCAGGAGGGGGAGAACAAGGGAATCTGTGGCTGATATGTAAAATTAAATTAAATTATAAAATAAAAAATAAAATAAAAATAAAAAGAATCTGCCTCAAAACAGTATTTGATCAATATATAAGCACATTTGCACTCATGAATTTCAAACAGCTGGAAATAAATACATAAATATTGTACTATATAAAGCCCTGAAAAATTATGATATGCCTAGGGAAGGACTAATAAAAACCAACACTTATTAATGTGGATATTTATTTTACTGTTATTACAGAGGAGGAGATTTAGGTTTTCTTACTCACGTATGCTTGCTTTGAAAGTCTATTTGTTTTGTAGTAGATGGTTCCATATAGATTCACACAAAACTGCATTAAAGGAACTCATCTTTTATCAAAAATAGAAAAAAAGAAATTTCACATTTAACAGTCATATTGGTAATTGGAGGGAAATTTTAGTATTAGTAATATAGGGGATATTTCAAAACAAAATATTTATGCATTAATATATACAAGTTATTTTATGAGTATGTATTGCATTTGAGAAACAAAAACATGAAGGCTACTTGCATAAAGGTAACTGTGTAATTACATATAAGGACTTCCAACAGATAAACAGAATGATTGGGAATATATTTATAATATTCTTTTCCTAAATAATTTTATCTTAATTTAATTATTTATTACTAAGACACTGTAAGATATTCTATTCAAATTGGGTCTATTTGGAAGTGGGCTTGAAAGAAACAATTTTTTTAATCCTAGCAGCTTTTTGTAGAGAGTCTAATAAATATAAATAATGATATATTATATTGTGTTATATTATACTATATATTATTCAACTACATAGAAAAAACATGAAAAAAAGCCAGGTGGTGGTGGCGCATGCCTTTATTTCCATCACTCATGAGACAGAGACAGGCGGATCTCTGTGACTTCATGGTAAGCCTGGACTACAGAGTGGGATCCAGGAGAGGCACCAAAGCTACGCAGAAAAACCCTGTTTTGAAAAAAAAACAACAGCAAAACAAACAAAAAATATATCACTCAGGATGATATTTTCTAGTTCCATCCATTTGCCTGCATTGCTGTCATTGTTTTTCTCTGAGACAAACGTGGTATGTACTCACTCATAAGTGGATACTAGATATAAAGCAGAGAACAATCAGATTGCAACCCACAGAACCAGGGAAGCAACATAGAAGGGGGGACCCTAGGATGACAATGGCTTACAATAATTTTTGAGTTTACTCAATCACTGGGCAAGCCTCAGTGAAACGTTTCACTATTAGAATAAGAATTTGTACTATTTCAAGCTGATAATAGAATAAATAAATTAATTAATTAATTAATTAATTAATTAATTAATTACGAACTGACACGCACAGATAAGAGAGACAGCATTCAGATGCATTTGGCAGCCCAGAGTTACAATCAGAAAAGCCCAGAGAGGAATAGAGCCTTTCTTGTACCTAGCTAGATTCTCGACCAGAGGCAAAGGAAACTCCCTCAGCCCACCAGGCAACATCAGACAGTTTTCTAATGTTAGATGGTGGCAGAGCCCAGGGTAAAGTAAATTACATTTTATCCTCTGTTCCTTTTTCAATTTCCCTACTTCTTTTACAACACACAGTGAGAGAGAGAGATTGATGTGTCAGCAGCTCTGATGGAGATCTCCAAGTACACTGCAGTCATTTGCTTTCCATTCCTAGTTTGGACATCTGTCTCCTTATTGGTTCCTAATCTATGTCTATTTGAATAGGAGGCAGTCTGATCAAATAAAAAGGTTTGCAGTCAAGGATTTTGCCAGTCAGGCTCCTGGCTAAAGTCCAGCTCTTTACTGAATTTTAGCCAGGAGCCTGGCTGTAAACAACTCCAGAGAATGGAAACTGTCCCAGAGAACTGCAAGAGACAGAGGCAATAGAAACCTAGGATAGGCAGGGATTTGTTGGGATTTCCCACACTACTGCTCTGAGTAAAGTGCCCTGTTTGCTGTGCAGGAAATGTGCTCCTGTATCTAAAGCCACTGCTTCAGCCTTCATGTCAGCAATCACAGGCTTAGACTTGTATCCTATATTGTCTGCATGGATGATTTTTTTTTTGGGAATCAGTACCTGACAGGAACCAGGGATGTATTGATCATGTGCTTCCTAAGAGACCCCATTAAGAAAATGACTATGTCAGCAACAATTCTCACTTAGCCACGTGGGATTCTGTGAAAATTTCAAATGTAGATTCCACAAAAAAAATTCATTTGGGGAATCAGAAATAGCATATTGGAAACTGTTACCTGAAAGTTATAATTGGCAGCCCAGAATCACAATCAGCCATCAGCAGATGGAAAGGGAAGCTTTTAGGTAGATAGCCAAGATATACCGCCAAGTAGCTGAATATATGATCAATTCTCTTGTTACTATGGGATGCTTTTCTCTTTTGAGAATTGCAGTCTGGACCTAGGATTCATTACAACATTTCCTGTCATCCACTTTCAGTTTCCTTGTTTGAGCTCCAACACACATTTAGTTGGGAGGGTAAAATGAATCAGCAGCTCCGAATGAGATCTCCAAGACTTCCAAAGGATTTGCTTTCCACTGGTGCAATTGAGATCAATCTCAGGATTGGTTCCTTCGAAAGGGGCCATTACCCACCCCACAGTTCCCCAGAGTATGCTTGAGTAGAAGCAGCAAGAAATATCAGTTAGAAGGATAGAGGGGAGAGAAACAGATAGAAAATACAGGATAGCCTTGAGAGGGCCTGGATTCTAATCCATTGGAATTAAGGGACAGTTTCTAATATCCTTATGGTATAAAAATTGTTAAAACGATATTCTTTTTTTTTTTTTTGTTTTTTTGGTTTTTCGAGACAGGGTTTCTCTGTGTAGCTTTGCGCCTTTCCTGGAGCTCACTTGGTAGCCCAGGCTGGCCTCGAACTCACAGAGATCCGCCTGCCTCTGCCTCCCGAGTGCTGGGATTAAAGGCGTGCGCCACCAACGCCCGGCACGATATTCTTTTTAAGAGCAACAATGATAGAACATAATTTTACCAAATTCTGAGGTTTTATATGCAGGAGATTCCTCAGCATTTTTCTTGATTGATGTATGTGTGGATTGCAAAAGAAGAGCAGAGACAATGGTATGTGTATATTTTTAAACACACTGTAATCTGTCAAGGTTGTACTCTTGGAGATCTCCTTCAGAGCTGCTGATTCATTTCTCCCTCCCACCTAAATATGTGCTGCACCTGAAACAACAAAACTGAAGGCAGAGAGAGGAAAAAAATGTAATTTATACTAGGCACTGAATGCAATTATTAAACAGAAAACCATCCCATGGTAACTAGGATATGATCATCTATTCAGCTACTTGGCCCTATATGCTTTCTATCTTACTGAAAGCCTCCCTTCCTGCCTGCTGATGGCTGATTGTGCTTCAGGGCTGTCAAATGCACTTTGCTGGTAATATATTCTGACATGTCATGTGAGATTCCCCAAATGCAGTTATTTGTAGAATCTGACACTTGAAATTTTCACAGGGCTCCAGGAGGCTAAGTGATATATTTCCCTGACATAGTCATTTTCTTAGTGGGTCCCCTTGGGTTCCATGAGATTCTGTCTTCATGGCTTAGCTATCATGTGGTCATGATTACTGCTGCAGCACTGGGAAGTTGTTGAGTCCAAGCTGACACTGAAGTGCATACTGCACACTGCTTATAAAATCCATTTAGTTTACATGATTTTCCACATAAGCTGCTATTTGCTTTGTTCATCTTAGCAATTCTGATTAGTATAACATGGTATGTTAGAAATCTTTTGATTTGCATTTCCCTGATAGCTAAAAGTTTTTTTTTTTAACACTTTCTTATGTGAATCTGGGCCATTCAAGATTCTTCTGATGGGAGTTCTTTGTACCCCATTTTAATGGCATTATTTGGCATTTTGATGTCTATTTTCTTGCATTCTTTATATATTTTTGATATCAATCTTAAGTCAGATGTGGAGTTGGTAAAGATTTTTTTCCCATCCTGTAGGCTGCCATTTTGTCTTATTGGCATTGTTACAGGGATTACTCCAGCTGAGTCTCCTAGCAATGGTGAGAAGGTGCCTGAACTGGCCTTCCCCAGTAATCAGATTGCTGACTATCTTAATTGTCTTTATAGAATCTATATTGTACTTGATGGAAGCAAATGCAGAGATCCACAGTAAAGCACTGGGCTGAACTCTGAGAGTCCAGTGGAGAGGGTGTAGGCATTATATGAGCAGGAGGATATCAAGATCAAAATGGGAAAACCAAATAGACAGATGACCTGAGTATGTGGGAGCTCATGGATTCTGGAGGGACAGCTAGGCATGTGACTGGCCTAGACCTTCTGCATCTGGGAGACAGTTTTGTAGCTTTGTCTTTTGTGGGGTCCCTAGCAGTGGGATCATGACCTATCCCTAATGTATGAGCTGCTTCTTTGGAACCTGTTCTCTATGGTAGGACGCCTTGTTCAGTCTTGGTGCAGGGGGAGGTGCTTGGTGCTGACTCGCTTGATATATCATGCTTTGTTGATTCCCAAGGGAAAATCTTACCCCTTCTGAAAGGAGAGGGAGGAGGAAGGATGGTAGTTTAGAAGCTAGTAATGGGTAGGGTATTGTATCAAAGAGGGAGGAGAAAGTGTGTTTGATATGTTAAATTAAATAAAAAAGGAAAAAATACATGATGAAACATAAAAAATAAATATATAAATCCTATTTAAGTGTTTGGGCACTTCTAAAAAGAGCCATACCGCTATTACCAGCTAGCACCAAGCCAAGAAATTTGCTTTTAAAGGAGCCATTTATATGTTTTCAACCAGCAATAGCTTAGCTGAGGAAAGCCAGTAATCATGAAGCCATTGTTTGCTCCACTTTTTGGGTGCTTACACTCTTTTTTAAAGCTATTTTAGGTCTTACTTGGAATATCCGGCCTCATATAGGACTATCATTTTTGGCTTGAGTATTGTTTCCCATCAGACTTTCCAAAATAACCACACAGAGACTTACTAATAATTGTAAATGGTCAGCCAATAACCCAGACTTATTACTAACGAACACATACATTTTAAATTAATCTATACTTATCTTTGCTCTGGAGATGTGGATTGATTCCTTTTCTCAGTATTGCAAGTTCACCTCCTTCTCTCCTAGAAGCTACACAATTCTGGGACTCCTCACTTCTTCCCATAAACCTCTTTGTCTGGTTCTCCTACCTATCCTTAACCTGCCTAAGTATAAACCAGTGAGTTTTTTAATTGAATAAATCACAGTGATATATATTCAGACAGTGTACAGGAATATTCCACATTCAATTCTTGGCTTTTTCAAACACACTCCCATTTTATTTATATTGAGAGGAGACATAGGTTTCTTTCCCTGCTATCTGTTTGTCACGTTTTAAAATTAAAATCAATTTATGGCAATATTTGGGAAATATTATGTATATATATATTTGGTCTAAAATATCTGTATTTATTTCCTAAATATTTCACTTATTAAGCAGTGAATTCATCCTGAACTCTCAGCCCTAGAATCCCAAAAACAACCACATTTCATGGATGTTGTAACAGCCCAGGTGATGGTTAGTTTCATACCAAAGGCTTGGATGTGATCTACATCTGCCTTAATATATGGAACAAAAGTTAGATTATACCATGTGCATTCAGAAGCATATCAACATGGTAAATTTATTATGTATAGTGATCATTTACAATCAAGATATTATACAGATGACTATATCATATTTGGAACTGTATATAAGGAGGGCAGGTGGTTGGGACCTAGAAGTTGTAACTGAATCCACTGCAAATTTTCTGTGCAGAGTAAGATGCTGTGATAAGTATTACTGAGGAACCAATGTTTTCAGTATATGCATAAAATTCCAATATGTAGTTTGAACTTAGAATATAGCTGCATCTATAATTTGGATCTTAACTCCTCCAACATTCATATCAAACACCATTTCTCAAAAAATCGTGTGCAGGACCCTTTCCAGTTCACGCTACTTCTCCCAATTTGTTTCATGAGGTAGCACGGCCACACAATTTCAAAGAGTAAGAAGAATGCGACTGTAAGTATTCTCAGGAGGTAAAGAACAACTGATGCACGGGTGCCTTCAGCGCTCATATGTTCAGCACTCACACTCATAGTAGACAGCATTCTGTCTACTACTTGCAATTAATGAAAAGGAAAATAACAGTTAAGTAACACTAAGCCGTATGTAAAGATTGTCTTTTGCTTTATCTATTATTCACTTTGCACCTTAAGAACACAAATAGATAAACATAAATAATTCACTTAAATATTTATAATACTTCATATGTGCATAATATATTTCTGTATTCTAAACCCAAATTATCCTGAGTCTGAGAAGGAATATAGAGGAGTTTCCTCTCTGCTGCTCTCATTACATTGTCTGTGTCTGGTTGGTTGATGAATAGCCCAGGCACTTGCCCATTTCCTAGCATTTACATACACTATTCAGTGAACACAATTTAAAACTGGAGGAGCACAGAAGACCATATTTAACTAGGGTGGAAGAGGAATGCAATGATCCATAGATTTTTTTTTTTAGCAGTGTGTTCTTGTATTATATTCATTGTGCTTTTTTTGTGTTTATGGTTATATTGTGCACAGCAGGGTAGAAGTCTCAGTCACCAATATGATCATTAGAAATTTTGTGAACCTAGAATATATTTTTAGAATACTCATAATCACAAACAGGCATACTGGTATTACACAATCCCAGGACATAAGTGTGGTAACAGGAAGTTCTCTGATTATATACATGACCAGCTAGGCTAGACTGGCAAATTCCAATCCAAGGAGAAAACCTATCTCAAATCAGCTAGCTTTAATAAACATCTGCATCACAAGTCTCCAGTCAGCTAGTATTAGTAAACATCTGCATCCGACAGTATTTGATGTAAGCATCAAGCAGGAACGAAATGCAGAATTCCTGTACTGTATCCAGCCCTCAAAAAATGCCATTATTCCTAGAGGCATGGCTAATTAAGTCCAACTCTTATTAGAGTGGCTCTTGGTTTTAATCAGCTAATTGAGAAGGATTGTTAGAATTTTTTTGGCATGTTTACCATGAGGGCCTATCATGTTCCAATAGATAGGTCCATATTGAAAGACAAACAGAGGCCTTAAATGAACTCAGGTCTTATTAAATATAGAAAAAAGAATATAAAATTCAGATGTTATAGTGATATTGGAAACCAAAGCAGAAATCTAAAATGGAGAACGTGTTACATTTTGCAAAAAAAATATTTTTATGTAAATATTAAGAATATATTTCAAGCCGGGCAATAGTGGCGCACGTCTTTAATCCCAGCACCCAAGAGGCAGAGCCAGGCAGATCTCTGTGAGTTTGAGGCCAGCCTGGGCTACCAAGTGAGTTCCAGGAAAGTAGCAAAACTACAGAGAGAAACCCTGTCTCGAAAAACCAAAAAAAAAAAAAAAAGAATATGAATTGAACTAGAGAAAGAAAAAAGAATGCCTCATGCCAATGAAACCGTGCAATCCCAAAAGGGAATTACAATAGAAAACACAATGTCAGAGAATATAAATATATGTAAATTTCTGTTTTTTAAAATATATTTAATCAAGTTATTTCTTTATTTTAAGGCTTTGTGAGAAACTATATTCTAGTTGGGTCTATTTGGAAAAAGACTTGAAATTAGTATTTCTTACTTCAATCCAACCAGGTTTTTGTAGAGCACTCTATTAGATATAAATATAGTACATATCATTACTCAACTACAGGAAAATGATAATATACTGTAATTATACAATAATACATTTAATTGTATATCATAATTATATTTCTACTACAAAAAAAATCACATAAAGACAGACCCAAACAGATTACAGAGAGAGCAGCCATATGCATTTAGAGATCAGAGTCACAATCAGAAAAGTCCAGGCAAGAATGGAAGCTTTCTTCTAAATAGCTGGAATCTAGACCACAGCAGCTGGAAACTCCCTCACCCCACCAGCCAATATCAGCCAGGTTTCTACAGTTAGTTGGAGGCAGAGGCCAGGGTAATTACATTTTATGCGGTGTTCCCCTATCAGTTTCCCTACTTCTTACAACACACAGTGAGGGAGAGAGATAAATGAGTAAGCAGCTCTGATGGAGATCTCCAAGTACACTGCAGTCGTTTGTTTTCCATTCTTTGTTTGGACATCTGTCTCCTTATTGGTTCCTAATGTATGTCTATTTGAATAGGAGGCAGTCAGATCTAATAAAAAGGCTTGCAGTCAAGGATTTTGCCAGCCAGGTTCCTAGCTAAAGTCCAGGAGCCTGGCCGTAAACAACTTCAGAGACTGAAAACTGCCAGAGAACTGCAGGAGACAGAGGCAATAGAAACCTAGGATAGGCAGGGATTTGTTGGGATTTCCCACACTACTGCTCTGAGTAAACTATCCCTGTTTGCTGTGCAGAAAATGTGCTCTCCTCTTAAAGCCACTGCTTCAGCCTTCATATCAGCAATCACAGGCTTAGACTTGGATCCTATATTATCTGCATGGATAAATCATTTGAGAAACAATACCTGACAGGAACCATAGATGCACTGATCATATGCTCCTTTGGAGGATTCACTAAGAATAAGTGCATTTGGGGAATCTGACATTGCATGTTAGAAAATGTTACCAGTAAGCTGCAATTGGCAGCCCAGAATAGAAATCAGGCAGCAGCAGGCAGAAAGGGAGTCTTTCAGGTAGATAGGCAGGATATAGACACAAGGAGCTGGATATATGATCACCCCTGGTTGCCACAGGATGGTTTTCCCTTTTCATAATTGCATCCTGAACCTATGATAAATTACAATTTTCCTGTCATCTCCTTTCAATTTTGTTTTTTTCTGCTGCAGCACACATTTAATTGGGAGGTAGAAGTGAATCAGCAGCTCTGAAGGGGATCTCCAAGATTATCACAGGATTTGCTTTCCATTGGTGGAATTGAGATCTCTCTCTTTTTTGGTTCCAAGCAGATTTGGAATGCACACTCATTCCATCAGCCACAGGGAGAGCTAATAATGTCAGCAGAACACATTATTACCACTCAGGCTCTGGCTATATTGCAGCTCTCAGTTGTTCCTGCATATAACCAAAACTTGACTGCACATTGGACCAGACAAGGCAGACTGCTCCTGACATACACAGGAGACTGAGACCATGGAAATTAGCAAAGTCAGTGATTATTTGATTCCCAGCATTATATCTTTGAGTCACCTGCTCCTGTCAAACACACAGCAAATAGATTCCTGCTTCTGATACTACTGCTTCTCCTCAAAGATGTGACATCGCTGTCTCAGTTTGAAGTGCTGCAGTAACTTCTAGGAAGATATTCTCTTGAGGCTTTAGTATCTGACAAAGACTATGTGAGTCCTGTTCTTTTCTCTCCCCTGTGAGATATTGTGGGAATCAATATGGTGTTGTTTTATTCATGAATCTTAGAGTCACTGAAAAATTGAGCAGTAACATCTGCAGACAATACCCTACCTGTCAGCCAAGGCTCTCAATGGACAAGCATAGCACAGGAAACTTACTTGTTATCATCCAGTTGCCATTTAGGTACTCAAAGGATCAACTTTGCATTCTTGGTTTGCATTATCACTGCTTTTTGCTTTATAGAACCTCTTGTATATGATTTTTTCTTAGCTGTCAACCCACTGCTATCTTTGTATGAGCTTAGTTGGAAATCAACTATTGATGATGGCAGATGAAAACAATAAACACAGCAGATTTCTTTTTCTTGATTATTTCTCTTTGTATGTTGCCCATACACTGGCAGAATACCAATAATACCGATAAAATACTGGGCTCTACCTAGCCATTAGGTGGACTTCTTTTATTGTTTTCTAAGGGATACTTAGGCCACATTTTAGTGCAAAGGCAGAAAAGCTTAGAAGTCTTTATGTAAGGCATTAAGCTGAGAGGCTTAAGAGTTTCCAGAAGACATTCTAGAGGAGAAGTGGGGCTAATGACATTGGAAACCTTGTTTGCCGTGGCTGTGCCAGACAGAAAAAAAATAAATTAAAAAAAATATGTGATCAAAAGGCAACAATCTCAGGCATCCCCAAGATCAAGTGTGGATCAGTGATTGGCACCAGTCACCCAAAGCTTCAAGGCAGAAGAGTGATGGCTAGGGCAATGTTACCCCATGACAAAGGTCCAACAACAAAGAGGGCTTGAAAGCAACATTTTTTCTACCTAGCAGCTTTTTGTAGAGAATTCTAATAAATATAAATAATGATATATTTTATTGTATTATATTATAGTATATATTATTCAACTACATAAAAAAAGTGGTGGTAAATGCCTTTATTCCCAGCACTCATGAGGCAGAGACAGGCAGAGTCACCAGATCCTGTCAAATGTGCAGCAAACAGATTCTTGTTGTGGCTACTGCTTCTCTTTAAAGATGTGGCTTCCTGGTCTCAGTTTGAATTCACTTCAGGCTTTAGTATCTACCAGAGACTAGTGGGTTCCTGCTCATTCCTTCTTCTGAAGCTACTGCTTCCCTTAAGTACATGGCATCCCTATGTCAGTTTTGAAGTGCTGCTCTATAGACAAGGAAGATAATTCTCTTTAGGCTTTAGTATCTGGCAGAGATAAGCAGAACCCAGCTCTTTCCTCTACCCTGGGAGATTTACTGTGGGGATGGCTATGGCATTGTAGTTTCAGTCTTGATCCTTAGAATCCCTGAAAATTTTGATCAGTAATATATGTAGACACTTCCCTACCTGACACACAACAAAATAAAGTATGGACAATAAAGTGTAGCACAGGAAACTAAATTGGTATCACCCTGTTGTCATATAGTTTCTCACAGGCTCAGCTTACGTTTTTGGTTTGCATTATCACTGTGCTCTGGCAAACAGAATCTCTTCTAATTGCATTTTTTCCTACTTGTTGGCCCATTCCTATCTATAACATCAGACAGGGCATGAGCTTTTTTGGAAATCAATTATGTACTGATGATGGCAGAGAAGTATTCAATACTTGTCTTTAAAAGAATAAACATATCAGATTTGTTTACATTTGGTATTTTTTGTATGCTTTGAACATGTACAGATCTTATCTTGTGTCTCCACCCATAGACTCTGAATTCCTATGTCCCATAGTAAAGTTGAGACTGGAAAATATTGGTACATTGCAAACATCAACCACCTCTGATTCTCTTTGGATCTTTTTGCATCTCTTCAATACGAATATATGGGGATTCCAGGTATTGTTTTGAAGAAGACATGAAACATCAGACCATAGTACCTTAAAACCTCTCAGGCTCTATAGAAAGACTTTCCCTGCTCAGCTTTGTGTTGTTTCCCTACTATTGCCTGAAGTAACATCTCTGATGAGGGCCAAGTGATGCACAGATATATGAGTATATCAATGTCACTAGGACTCAGTTTATTTCTATATGGTTCTGGCAGAAGGAAAGACATTGTTTTTGTGTAAGCCTTTCATCATTCTGATCTCAGGTTCCTGCCCATTAAATGGAGTGTCTGGTATTCCTTTCATTTCATAATCTTAATCATATTACTCTTAGTTACTAGACTTCTCCGCTGATTATTTGGCCATTATGACAAAAATACATTTGAAAGTTGCTCACTCTTCTGTCCATCATTGTATGTAGCTCATGAGAATAGGAAATTTTGTTCCTCCTCCTTTTATTCCACTAACATGAAGACTAACCTTCAGTTCTATCACATGTAGTCAATCCCAGTGAAAGTTCTAAACAGCAGTGAGATATATTTCTGTTCTATGATGACATAACTGTGTAGGGACTTCAAAAATATCTACTTTTTGTCGTATTTGGAGATGTAGGTATATTTTTGAAATGGTCTGTGAAGCTCCAGTGTGGCCCTAAATCCATGTCTTTGGCCATGAACTAAAACAAATAATACATTAGGGCCACATGAGTGAGAAAATTCTGACAACTCTTCATAGTATAAGGGATTAAGTTTTCACAATATCTCTCCACATATTCTATGATGTATTTCAATTACTTTAAAATATTTATATAAGTTTATGTATGTTTATATGTATGGTTTGCTTATGTATATATATATATATATACATATACAGAGATACATATACATGTGTACACTTTCTTGACATAGTTTAGAATTTCAGACATGAGTACGGCATTTATATTATTTCACACTTCTTTTTGCTCCATCCTTCAATTTAGTATCTGCACTGCAAATTGTCAAAATAAATACCACTATTTATTAAAATTATTATACCAAATTGTGCATATATCAAAATATACATAACTAATTCACATTGTACAGAATGTGGTGTATAGTTGTAACCATTTTCGCATTGACCTTTTTGAGTTGAAAGGCCTATCAATGTCATTGTACAGTCTAAATTGATTTGTTCTATCCTAGCATCCAATATTCATCCATGAGTTTTCTGCTAAGAGTGGGAATGAGAGAGTTTCCAAACTTTGCTGGCTTTACAATTTGTGATTTTATTGTGCTAACCGTTTATGGTTGTTCCCTTGCTTTTGTGTAATATTTTGTTGGCACTCAAATTTTCTAACATTTGTTCTTTTCTTTCTTAGAAGACACTCTCTTCAGAGCAGACATCCTTTTCCTTTTAATATGAACTGTGTCTGAGCATTGCATGCAAGATTTTCTCATTCTAAGAATAATGGTGAGTGTTCTGGATTGATCAGGTGACCTGGGACAAAACATTGTAAGTTCTTTGTCATTTGAGCAGTTGTGATGTTGTGTAAATTGATGTAAATGATGGACTTTTTTCTGACAATCACAGCCAATGTTGCCTGTGGGTATAAATAAATAAATAAATATGCATAAATATTTAGAATACAGGAAGAAATTATGTGCTTTCAGAGAAGTTGCAGAAGAAGATTCTCCTTCTGGGTCTACTATCTGCCTGGCCATGTGGAATATGATAGGTTATTATATTGGGCAGAGCTTGTGTTCCTGTAGGTGATACATGTCTGCATTTCTGAAAAAAATTAGAGTGAAAACTTCAGGCATGTCTTTGTGTCCCAAACCAATAATACCCTATGAAGGGATAAATGTTGCATTATGACATTTGAAGGAGCTTGTAAAATCATTCAGTTTCCCTTGTTGTTTTGCAGCCCTGTCACTGCAATTTTACCTTAATAAAGCAGGATGAGTATAAGTGGACATAATAGGTCTACAAAGTCTTAAGGAACAGTTTCTAATATCCTAATAGTGCAAAAATTATTAAAAGGATATCCATTTTAAGGGCAACAATGATAACAATGATAGAACATAATTTTACCAAATTCTGGGGTTTTATATACAAGGATTCCTCAGCATTTTTCTTGATTGATGTATGTGTGGATTACAAAAGAAGAGCAGAGACAATGATATGTGTATATTTTTAAACAAACTGTAATCTGTCTAGACAACTTTTCTATCTGAATCTACCTTACTGAACATTTGTATTGTTGGTGATCTCATGAGACCAAAACAATCTATAGCTTTGATAATTTCCATGGGCTCTGTCTCCGGTATTTGTCAGGAACAGTTTGCTTTGTCAGGGCCAAATTGCAGTTGTGTTTTGGTTATACCTGTGAGTAACTGAGACCTGGAAGACAGGAAGAGCCTGACTGGTATGAAAGGGCTCTGCTCACAATTTTATTAGTTCTCCTTGCCTCTGATCATGAGGTGTGTGCATTCAACGTGTGTCGGGAATGAGAATCAATACAGAGAATGATCTCAATTCCACCAATGGAAATCAAATCTGATTGTACTCTTGGAGTGTTCCTTCAGAGCTGCTGATTCATTTCTCCTTCCCAGCTAAATGTGTGCTGCACCTGAAACAACAAAACTGAAGGCAGAGACAGGAAAAAAAATGTAATTTATACTAGGCAGTGAAAGCAACGATAGAATGTAATTTCATGGATTTCTGAGGTTTTTATATACAGGAGACTCCTCAGCATTGTTTTTGTATGATGTAAGTGTGGATTACAATAGAACAGCAGTGTCATTGGTATGTGTATATTTTTAAACACACTGTCACCCATCTAGAATTCTTACTGTCCACTTGTTTCTATACTGATCATCTGTGTTTTTATTTGATCTCATGAGACAAATCCTAAACTCCTATGTTATTTGCAGTTGAAAATGGATCAGCTTAGTGCATGTGTTGGTACATGACATTGGAGGCTAGCTCCTCCCTCTTGGTTGTCTGTGAGCCTAGCTTTGTGGCTGAGGTATCAGAAGAAAAATCTCTGATGTATCTTCATAGTAAAAGGGTGTTAATTTTTTAAAATATCTCTCCAAATACACTATTTTCATAAGTTTATATATGTGTATATGTATTAGTTTGTTTATGCATATTTATATATGAATGTATGCATATGTATAGTTTCTTGACATAATTTATAATTTCATACATGAGTATTGCATTTAGATTATTTCATATTTCTTTCTACTTCCTCTATTAATACAATGTCTGCTCTAGTACACATCAAAATAAATACCATTTCTTATTAAAATTATTTTATCATACATATATAAATGTATACATAACTCACCCACACTGTGTACAGAATGTGGTGACTATATGTAGTCATTTTTAGCATTGACCATTTGGAATTGAAAGGCCTATCAATGTTATTGTCCAATAGAATTTCATCCTTTGAGTGTTGGTATACATTATTTGTCTGTAGATTTTCTGCTATATGTGGGAAGTTTAGTTAGTTGCATATCTGTGTTGGTATGCCTGGAGCAGTACTTTCTTTGTTCTCCAGCTCCGAAATTATGTCACAGAGACATCTTATTAATTTTGAAAGCCTGACCTTAACTTAAGCTTTTTCCCAACTATCTCTTATGAATTAAATAAACCCATTTCTAATAATCTACCTTCTACCATGTGACAGCTCTTTACCTCTCTTTCATTCTGCCCATTTGACTACCTCCACATCTTGCTGGGAAATGTCCTGTCTCTTAGGTTCTTTATCCCTGTTCCTATCCCTGCCTGGCTGTCTCACCTATTCTTTCCTGCCTAGCTATTGACTGTTCAGCTCCTCATTAAACCAATCATAATGTGCAGTTCTTTGTAATACACAAAATATTTTGCCACAATTTTCCACTTTTTTCTCTAATAAAATTTAAATGTTTTAACTCTAACATAGGAAAACTAAATAATGAGAACAATTATCCAGGAAGTATTACACACACAATATCTAGTTGTTCTGTATTTGACAACTTTAGAGAATGTAGTCTATTAACAGTCCTACCTTGATGAGTCTAAAATTTTATACCTAAATCATTTTCTATAATAGCTTATATTACCAACCTAGAAATCTCTTTTTGGAACCTAAAACGTTTTCTTACTTAAACATCTTAACATTTTTATACCTCTCCAGTCTTCAAACCATATAGAGACCTGAGAAGGTTAGAATATTACCTCAGTAAATGGAAAGGGCAGAACAAGCAACTTCCACAACTATAGAAATAATACTCAGCTGACTGCTTGGACAGTTACTCAAGTTTCCTCTGAAACCTTAAATAATTTGTCTTTAGCTTATAGGCCCAGAATATCTGAAAGACTTTTCTGTGAGGCAGAAATTTTGCAGGACTGTACTACTTTGTCTTGACAAAGTTCAGCAGTAGACTTCCTTTGTGAACTTTGTGTCTAATTTGGAGAGCATACTGTCCATAGTCGAGACAAAAGGAATTTCTTTCCCAGTGGCTACCCCTGTCACATTGAAAGCAGTCTCCATTTGGAAGTTCATTGATGCCCATCAGCTTCTCTGTAGTAGATTGATACTTTCATGAGCAAGCATATCTCACTGTCCTCAAAAGCCTTCTTTTATTAAAATATCTTAAATGTCATATTCTGTAGATCTCTCATGTGTTTATACACCAACTATCTATGTAAAATACATCTCTGTTTAACTCTGAAAACATACCTAACATGAATACAACTTTGAGTGTAAGAGGTGACTAACTAGTAACCTACATTTTAGTTTCCCTGAGCAGTTTATAATAGTACATTTCAAGGTCTAGAATTTATGTTACATTTCAAATGTGCTGCCTAGTTTTAATATTTTCACAAGGGTAGAAACATGTACACAGTATGTTGCAGGAAAAATAACCTTAAATTTTTATTATGAAACAAAAATCCATACCAATATAAAATATTTGAGACAAGTACACTCTTTTTAGTTTAAAGGTAGACTTAATAATCTAACATTTATTCTATTGTTCATATGTGCTCCCTCCACTATCTACAGAATGAGATTCCTAAATCTATCTTCCTTTCCTTAGTTTGTTCCCTGACCATGAACAATAAACACTTGAGTCCAAACCCAAACCAACCAAAAATATTCATAATGCACATGTGACCAAAAACTACCCATTCTACCTATCAGGTATGTGGGCATCATGTTTTTAAAATTAGATTCTGTCTTTTATGTTGACTGCATGTTTAGGGGACCCTGATCTAACTGGGGTAATGATTAGGTCTCGGGAGAGCTACTATGTCATTTGTTGTCCAGTCTCTGTGTGAGAGGAAAGTTCAGGACTTAACTGTAGACTTGGCTAGAGTAGACTGAGAGGCTGAGACATCTCAGCTAGCAGCTTTGAAGTTGTCTTGAACGTAGATTTTTTGGGGAAATGCAACAGGCATTCTGTGAAGCTGAATCATCTGGAATACTTGTCTTGCATGAATTTGTATCTTGCTTTCTTTTTTTCTGAAAACAAAGTTGCCATTCAGCACAAGTAGGTGTTTAGTGAGATCAAACTATTTGGGTTCATGCTTATTTATGTGAACATACATAATAGGTTAAGTAGTATTATATGATACTTTATTTTCACGATAAATACATCAGTCCCTTCATTCACTTTTATTAGCTATAAGGCTTTGATTGATCTGTTGTTCAAGCATACCCACAAAATTTAGGTAAGTTTGAAGGATATGTTGACAATTCAATGTCAGATGACACAGAAGTGTCAGAGGAAGTTTATCAAGTAGATACAAGGGCCTTTCTCTGAGGTCAGTATAATGTTTCCATTTTTAAGAGTGAAATGACAAGCCTAAAGATTGACTATGTTATATGAGATCAGACCTATTCACTGGCTGAGTAGAGTAACATTTGGTTTTTATTCATTTACCATGTCATATAATCTTTTTTGAAAAAATTCAGAGTGTCCTACAACTAGCTAGTCTTTAGTCTTCATCTTTTAGGCCCATGTTCTCTAGTACCGTACAATGACCTATATCCTTTATAGTGTATCTGCCACATTTATGTATCCTGTCTCATGGAGGTTACAATTGTATTCACTAAAAATGAAAATATTAAAACATTTTTGCTTGTTGTAAAGTGATATATCTCTTTTGGAGAAGTATCTATTTTTGGAATTTGCTTGAATATTTAAGACAATTCACTGTGAATTTTACAGTGAAATTTTTTATATTCTGTAAAATGATGCTATACATTTATGTCATGTAAAATTATGTTTTTTTTACTCTTTCAGAGGGCTTGCCAACCTGCTCTCAAATGAATCACACATGAAGCTTTTACTTTATTACAAATACCTGGTCTTAGCTTGGCTTAGTTTCTAGCCATCTTTCCTTAACTTATCCTGTCTACCTTTCGCATCTAGGTATTTCCAATTCTCTTAATTCTATAAATCTTACTCTTACTCCGTGACTTGCTGTGTAGCTTCGTGGCTGGCCCATGATGTCTTACTTCTTCTCTGGCTCCTCGATCTTATATCTTCTGTCCAGTTTTTTCCTTCTATATACATTCTGCCTGCCAGCCCAGGCTATCCTTTCTCCTGCCTTGCTATTGGCCAGTTCTTCATTTGATCATCAGGTATTTTACACAGGCAGAGTAACACAGCTTCACAGAGATAAACAAATGTAACATAAATAAAAGTAACAAACCTTAACACAATATTCCACAACACTATGTTGTTCCATTGATTGTGCTGTCATTTTACATGTTATTTTTTTCTCTTCTTGTTGTTGATGATGCTCTGCATACACCCCCAACACAGAATCTTCTAACAATGTAAGTCATCTGCATCTCACTGACCTGCATCTGGTGAGTTCTTTACAGAACCCTTTGGTATGAGGTATTGGGTCCCTGACATCATCCTGAAGATGAGAAACAAACATATTCACTAAGGACTTCAGTTAATTTATTTTTTGTAGTTTATTTTTGAGATGAGAATCACTATGTAACCATATGTTTATAGTTGTATACACTGTGGAGATTTTTGCACATGTGTGAACATGGGCCTGGAGGGTTAAATCCATGTCAGCTGATCCCATATTGACCTCCATAATAATTTTTTGAGATCAAATTATTGATTGAAAGTTAGTTAATTATTTTGTGTAGACTAGCAGTGCCTTAACCCTGGTATAATCTTTTAAATTACACGAGATGTTAGAGTACAGTTTTGCACTGATCCTGGTCATGACTTTTTCATACAGATTAAATTTATGGTCTTATATTTTAATTATATGCTTATGGTTACATAAATTCTTCTACCCATTCCTTGACAAATTTTATAATTAAAATTTACTTGAAATTATTTGTGTAATATTATTTTATATTTATATTTAGAATAAAATATCTGTAATTATTCCTTAAATGTTTCATTTATTAAGTGGTGAATTCACCTGAATGCTCAGTCCTAGAAACTGAAGAACAAACAAATGAATGTGGAAATGGAGTCTGTCCAGGGAATGCTTAACTTATGACCACAGGATTAACCATGATTTGCATCTGCATTTAATGTATAGGTTAAAATTGAGATTATGGAATTCGCATTTGAAAGCATGTCAACATGGCACATTGCTTATGCAAATCAAGAGATTATATGTTAACTATATCTTGTTAATATATTTTTATTCAATCTACTAAAATGATGATACTAGAGGAAACTTAAAATTAGCATATGTTATGATTTCATTAGTAGTTTTGGAAGATTGCCTTCTACATTTCCTTGAAGTTTCTAGAGTCTAGGAAAACAGAATAGATAGTATGTATATCATAAAAAGATCAACATCTACCATCCTCACCAAATGTTTTTTTGTCTCACATATGTTAGGGTAGAAGTCTTCCATAAGTTTATATCTTCTGCCCCATGGCAATAAATCATGAAGACGTCATCCAAATTACTTGCTTGAATTTAAGCTCATACTTATTTCTTCACTCATTTAATTTTAAACACAGTAAGTCAAATTAGTGTTCCTCAAATGCACAAAAGTGTTAGTTATTTCATTGGGACATTGGCATTATAAAACCTGTACTCCAATAAAGATAACTCTGATTTCTCCCCAAATATTCACTGGGAATATTACTAAACATGTAATATTAGTTCCATATAACCACTCCTTACTTGATGGAAATTTTAACTTTATTTTGTGCTGTTCCTATGAACTTCTTCTGTGATTTCATTGTGCAATATGAATTCCAAGTACAGAAGAAAGTATTTTTTCCACGCATACTCATTTTCCAGGACTTGTATCCTCCTCATGTTCCAATTTTCTAACAGGAACAACATAGCACATGTGAAGCCAATTCATAGATATGGAAAGATGTCAAGTAGTTGTTGACATTATGGAATAACTGTTTGATCCCTGAAAAAAATCCCTTATGTTACATTAGGCTTATTTGTTTCTAATAGGCAAAGCCTAGTAGAAGGCTTCATCAGCAAACTGTCTGCTTGGAAACATGATTACCTGGGTTCTAATTCCAGAATACGTATATGAAAAATCAGGCATACAGGCATCACCATCCAATCACAGGACATGAGGCATATGTAGTGTGAATAATCTCATGAGTTTTACTGGCCAGCTTGGTTAACACATGGCAAATTCTTGACTAGTATATAACACTATGTCAATCTGACATTGCTAATACACCTGTGCATGCAACTAATATTGGATGGATCTATTAGCACCCTTGTATCAGCTGAGTTTGTATACATAATTGTTTCACTATGAAGCAAACCAATGTTCTAACACATGCTGAAGAAAGATCATTAAATAAATCTTGTCAGAGTGGCCTATAATATTTAATGAGCTGATGAAGAGGGCAAGTCAGAATTTCGCATGTTTGCTAGCCCTGAGAGTCTATTCATGTTATAATCGATGGCCCCACAGAAAAGACAACAAAGGGATTTCCCTAAACTCAGATGTCACACAAAAGAGAGTAACTGTATTAACTAAACACAGAGTCATGATATTGATGATTACAGCATTCTACTAGAGAAAATGCAGCGAATTTTTGAATTTTTTTCAAAATATCAAAATTTGTATGTGACTATTGAGCAAAGTATTTTGTAAGTATTTATGGAACTTTGAATCCAAAATGAATGTCATATGCAAGCAGATATGTAGAACCATACATAAATGCATACATACAAAGCAGAAATTTTAGAAAGTATACAAGTGTTATGAATAATACACTATAATACAAAAAACTCAACATATTACATAATCATTAGGACACAGTAAGATACCATATCCAAACTGCCTATGTTCAGGGTATAGCTAAATATACCATTACTATTTACAAGAGTAGCATCTTATTTCGGTCACTCTTATATACATATATCAGAAATATATTTATTGGAGTGGTATAATTCAAGAATGGAGAAGAACAAGATGCTGAGATGAAGCCACACACACACACACACACACACACACACACACACACACACACACACATAGCCAAGATGAATGGACAGCTGAATTCAAAAAACATCAACAATTTCCAGGATTTAAAATCTTGAATCATGACATGACTCTAGTGGAATTCAGGTGTTTCTGGTACATGGACTGCTCTCACCCAATGTGAGGTCGAATTATTGACCTTGTGTACATCCTACTTCACAAATGAGTCTGTCAGATACGCTAAGCTTAAAGGCTGCAGATGATGCCCCAACACTGCAGAGAAACCTCAGGTGACTGTCCAGGGAGCTGGCTGTTTCTGTCAACTCACAGTTTTTTTGGAAGCTGCTTGCATGCACTTCCTGTTTTTATTTTTTATTAGATAATATTACTTCCTTCTTGGGTCTCTGAGGGAGTTGAAAATTAGTTATAGTTGAAGATTAGTTAGTTATAGTTGAAGACTAGTTAGGATAGAAAGTGAATTAGGTACATTTTGGACTTACCAAAATAGGATAGATAATGGAATTATTTTCTCTGAATTTGTCAAATACAAATGGACTAGACATTGTTTAGTTATTTATTACTTGTATATATTGTATATAGTTATTGTACATTTGTATATAGTTTTTCTTATGCTAGTTATAACCTTTTTCCTTTTTTCTTTTTATTAAAATAGAAAAGGGGAAATATGGTGATATTTTATTTGTACTGAAATGTGATTTTATTTGTATGTTAATAAATAAAGTTGCTTGGGGGTCAGAGCTATTAGAGCCATAGCAAAAGCTGGGCTGTGGTGGTACACGCCTTTAATTCCAGCACTTGGTAGGCAGAGCTAGGTAGCTCTCTGTGTGGTCAAGGATACAACCAGCATGGAGACACATGCCTTTAATCTCAATACCAACCATAGAAGACCTGGAGGTCTGCACAGACAGGCAGTGACGAGGCAGTCATGTGGTTGGGTTTAAAACCAATGAGAAGGCAGAACAGAAAGTCTATATAAAGACAAACACACAGAAAGTAGGTCTCTCTTGGCTGAAGAGGATCACTGAAACAGGAAGGGTAAGGCTCTTAGCTCTGACCTCTTGGGCTTTTATCTTTACATTGGCTCTGTGTTTCTTATTTAATAAGACGGTTACTTCTACAGAATCTATCATTGCAGTAGAGAAAATGACATGACATATCAGAAAATGTCACCAGAAAGCAGCAGTCCACAGCACAGAATCACAATCAGCCAGCAGCAGGCAGAAAGGAAGGGTTGCACGTATGTACCCAGAAATTTGGCCCAAGCAACAGATACATGATTACCTCCTAGTTGGCACGGGATGGTTTGGTTTGTTTTTGTTTTTGTTTTTTGATACTTGGAGTCTGAGACATAGTCAATTGCATTTTTTCCTATAGCACACTTTCAATTTTGCTGCTTAAGTGCCAGCACACATACAATTAGGCGGGAGGGAGAAATGAAGCAGCATCTCTGATGGAGATCTTCAAGGTAACCACATGATTTGCCTCCTTTCCTGGAACTAAGATGATTGTCCTTATTGGTTGTTATTACCGGCTCAATTTGAATGCACACAGTCCTTCAATCAGAGGCAAGAAGTGCTAATAAAAGTGTCCCAGGTGGAGCTCTGACTATATTTCAGGACACAGTTGATCTTGGGTATAGCCAAAGACCAACTCTATATTGGCCCAGAAAAGGCAGACTGCTCCTGAAAATTACAGGAGCCAAGCCCATGAAGTTTAGCAAGGTCAGGATTTTTGGATTTAGAGGATCACAGCTCTGAGTCCCCTGCTCCTGTCACCTGTGCAGCAGGTAGGATCCTGCTTCTTAGGCTACAGCTTCTCTTTAAAGAAGTGACATCCCAGGCTCAGTCTAAACTGCTGCATTATAAGCAAGGGAGATTATCCAATCAGGCTCTACAAACTGGCACAGAAAAAGAGTCCTGTTTTTTTTTTGTTTTTTTTTTCTTATCCCAGCGAGATCCATTCTGGGAATATCTGTGTTGTTGTCACTTTTATACAGTTACCTAGAGTCACTGAAAGAATCAAGCAGTAACTGTTCCAGACACTAACCTTTCTGTCACTTAAGCCCCTGGGTAGACAATAAATAACTCTACTTGGAATGAAATTTACTTGTCAAAATCCTTTTGCCATTTAGGGTCTCAGAGGCACAACTTTCTAATGTTGGTGGGCATTGTCAATTCCTTTTGACACAGAGAAAATCATGGATCTGATTTTTTTCCTATTGAGCCCATTCCTCTCTATGATATCTGACAAGGCATGAACTTTATTGAAAATCAATTATTTATTTCTAATGACAGTGAGGTATTACATGCTTCCCTTGAGAGTAATTAGGAACTCAGATTTCTTTCTTCTTGTTTCTGGTATTTTCATATGTTTAGTACCTGTTAATGCCTTATCTTGTTTCTGATAACTCACATTCTGAATTTCTATGACAGATAGGAAAGTTGAGACTGGAAAACTTTGTCATTATGGAATGTTCCCACAGCTCCAAATCGGTTAGAATCTTTCTGGTTCCTTTGCAACACAGATACAGGAGGCTTTATTTCAGCCATATGAAAAAGGCATTAAACATCAGAACATTATAACCCAAAGCTTCTAAGGGTCTACAGAAAGAGACCCCTACATATCATTGTGTTAATTCTCAATTAATAGGAAAAGAAATATCCCAGATGAGGGTCAAGTGATAACCAGATCTATCAGTTTGTCACTATGTCTTCAGGACTCACTTTGTCCAGTTTGACTCCAGTGGAAATAGAGAAATTATTTTTATACTTCTCTGACAATTCTAGTCTCAGATTCTTTGTCCTTTCTTTTATGTAGGGCATTTATTCACCTCATGGAATAAATTGCAATCCTTGCAAGTAATTGATTACTCCTATTATTTAAAGGCCTCCTTGGCAAAAGTGGAAAAAATTAGAGGAATACTCTACAAGTGCTGTTTTTTGGCATGCAGCTTATGAGCATGAGACATTTTGTTCTTGCTGGTGTTATATGCAGAGTACTTTCCAATAGTATCAGATGTAGTCATAATTATGTAGGATCTTCAGTAATATCTTATCACCATCATTTTAGAAGGTGTAACTCTGGTTTGGAAATGGTTTTTAAATCTATGGGAGCTCCCTTGGCCAAGAAGTTAACCAAATAACTCCTTATTGACACCTGGGAGAACACTTTGATTCCCCTTCATGGTCAAAAATGTGCAGAAATCACAATACCTCCCCAATATGTTTTGAACCATATAATTACTTTCATGTATGGAAAATAAATGTTTTTGTACATGTATGTAGATGTGAGTCCTGCTGACACATATTTAGAGGTATATATGTATGTATAAAAATACATATGCATACATGCGTATGCATCTTTCATGTAGTTGAGCATTTCTCCCATGTCTACTGTATTTATATAATTCCACACTACCTTCATTTTCCTCCTGCATTACCATGTCTGTTCCAGGATATTCCAAAAGAACACTACTTCCTAGTGAATATATTTTTTTTCATACATATACAAACACAGTCAGAACTATATGATGCAGTGTAGAGAATGTGGTGAGGATATGTAGCTGTAGATTTCCTGTGATCCACCTAGCCTATGGTCAGGACAATTCTCTGTCACATACCAGTCCTGTAGCCACTTGGACCCAAGTAAACACTCAGAGGCTTATATTAATTAGTACTGTTTGACCCTTAGATCAGGCCTATCACTATCTATCTCTTACATTTAAACTAACCCACAGTACTTATTTATTTTTAGCCACATGGCTTGGTAACTTTTTTTCAATTCTTCCTATTTATCTTGCTTCCTCTTGTCTGGATGGCAACTCCTGACTCAGCCTTCTTCCCAGAATTCTTTCCTCTGCTTGTCTCGCCTATACTTCCTGCCTGGCTACTGGCCAATCAGCATTTTTTTAATTAACCAATCTGAACAACACATTCACAGCATACAGAGCAATGTCCAGAGCAAGGATAAATGAATATTTTTATCTTTGACCTTCTGGAAATGAAAAACGACACAATGTCATTGTTGAAAAACCTGGTTCTATCTATCTTAGCATCCATCGTTTGTCCTAAGCTTTTCTGTTATGTGTGGAAAGTCCAGAGAGTTTCCAATATGTGCTGGCATGGCGATATGTGTTGTAATGCTGCTACCCTTGTTTGGTTGTTTCTTTACTTTGGATTAAATTTTTGGTTGGTTTTCATATTTTCTAAACATTGGGCTTTGAGATTCAATATCCTTCTTAGAAGACACTTTTGGCACAGGAGGAATCCTATTCATTAGGATCATGAATTGATTCTTAGCATTGAGGACCATACTTTCATTGCCAAGGAAAATGTTGAGTTGTGTAGATTTATCAGGTGCCATGTTTATGACATTGTAAGTATATAGCAGTTTGTGTAGGTATGGAATTTTGTAATAGTTCTGTGAAATAATGTCATTTTTGGACAGTTACAACTAATGTTGCCTGTGGGTATAAAGTTCAATATATAGAAAACTGTTTGAAATGACATGCCTTCAGAGATTTTTGTCAAAGAAGGATGGCCTCTAGGTTCACTATTACTTAGGCTTATATATTAGAGTAGGATAATACATTAGGAATTATTTTTTTCTCATTTAAATGATATATGTTTCTTTAAATAAAAAAATTGAAATATTCAGTCATGTCTGTGGGAAACAAGGATATAATACCCTAGGATATGATAATTCCTGAAAAGCTTTATATTTGAATGTGGTCATAACAATCATCAAGTCTGCCTTGATGTTTTTCGTTGTGTTAGCTCTGATATCAATATGAACAGCACATGATAATGATGAGTAAAATAATAGCTATATTAATGGCTCACGGGAGTGTTTCTAAGAACATAACAATGTAAAAATTACTTTAAAAAACAGATTTTCAAGAGGAATAATGATAGAATATAATTTAATGGAATTTGGAGGTTTTAATTACAGTACACTCCTCAGAATTGATCACTTTTAGTATATGTTGTAATTAAAAAAAACAACAACAACAATGGAGTTCACTGGATTCATACTTAGGTTTTATTTAAGCATTCCAAAATCAAATATTGAAACTGAGCGAGTACAAGCACCAATGCATAGGTATGAAAAGATGCCTACTAGGTGCTTCCATTAGGGAACATCTGTGTATTCTCTGACAAATATCTCTTAGGTTGTATTTCGCTTATTTGCTTCTAATAAGCAAAGCCTAGTACTAGACTCCAACAGCAAACTGGCTGCTTGGTAATGTGATTACTTGGGTTCTAATTCCAGAAAACATTTATGAAAAATCAAGCATACTAGAATCACCATCCAACCAAAGGACATAGGGCATATCCTGTGTGAGTAATCTCATGGAGTTTTCCTGGCCAGCTTGGTTAACAGGTTTGGCAAATTCTCTCTTTGTGTAAAACGCTATGTTAATCAGACATTGCTAATATACCTGTGCACACAACTAATATTTGATAGATCTTTTATGGCCCTTGTATCAGCACAGTGTGCATAAATAATTGTTTCATTATAGAGCAAACTAATATTCTACTACATGCTGAAGAAGGATCATTAAGCAAATATTGTCAGAGTGGCCTATACTATTTAATGAACTGATGAAGAGACAAAGGCAGAATTTCCCATATATGCTGTCCCTGAGAGTCTGTTCATGTTCTAATTGATGGTCCCACAGAAAAATCTACAGATGGGCTTTCCCTGAACTCAGATGTCGTGTAAGAGAGAGTACCTGTATGAATTAAAGACAGAGTACTGATAATGATAATTAAAGCAGAATTCTACTGGGGGAAATGAAAGTATTTTTGAATATTCTCAAAATATCTATATATGTATATGAATTAAGTGCAAAGTATTTTGTGAGTATTTATGGAACTTTGAATCCAAAATGAATGGCACATGAATAGAGACGTATATGAAACCACACATAAATGCATAAATACAAAAAAGAAATTGTAAAATATATACAAGAATTATGAATATTATACTATAATACAAACACCTCAAAATATGACATAATCATTAGAACAAGTAAGATACCATATCCAAACAGTCTATGTTGAGAAAGGCTAACTGTACCACTACTATTTCCAAAAGTAACATCTTATTTCAGTCATTCTTGTACACACACACACACACACACACACACACACACACACACACACAAACATATATATATATATATATCAGAAATATATTTATTGGAGTGGTATAATTCAAGAATCTATCAATGCAGTAGAGGAAATGGCAGGACACATCAGAACTGTCAGCAGGAAGCTGCAAATGGCAGCACAGAATCACAATAAGCCAGAAGGAGTCAGAAAGGGAGGGTTGCATGTATGTAGCCAGGAATTTGGCCCAAGAAAAGGATACATGATTACCTCCTTGTTGGCATGGGCTGGTTGTTTTGTTTTGTTTTGTTTTTGATAATTGGAATTGGAGCCCAGAGTAAATTGCATTTTTTTTTTCTTGCACACTTTCAATTTCACTGTTTCAGTGGCAGCACACATACATTTAGGTAGGAGGGAGAAGTGAATCAGCATATCTGATGGAGATCTCCAAGGTTACCACAGGATTTGCTTCCTTTGCTGGAACTGAGATCATTGTCCTTATTGTTTCTTATCCTGGGCTCAATTTGTATACACACAGTTCTTCAACCAGAGGCAAGGAGTGTTAATGAAAGTGTCCAAGGTGGGACTTCTTAACAGTCAGGGCCTGGCAATACTCCAGGACATAGTTGGTCCTGGGTATAACCAAAGTCCGAACTCTATATTGGCTCACAAAATGCAGACTGCTCCTGACATCTACAGGAGACAGAGCCCATGCAGTTTAGTAAAGTCAGGATTGTTTGATTCCCTGAAGCATAGCTCTGAGTCCCTTGCTCCTGTCACCTGTGAAGCAAGTGGGATCCAGCTTCTGAAGCTAAAGCTTCTATTTAAAGATGTGACATCCCAGTCTCAGTCTAAAAGTGCTGCATTATAACAAAGGAAGATAATCCAATTCAGGGTTTACAAGCTGGCACAGAAAGAGAGAGTCCTGCTCTTTCCTATCCTAGAGAGATCCACTGTAGGAATAGGTATTGTCACCTTTACCCAGTACCTAGAGTCACTGAAAGTATCAAGCAATAACTGTTCCAGACACTAGCCTTTCTGTCACTAGAGTCTCTGGGTAGACAATAAAGAATAGCACATGAAATTTACTTTTTATATCCTTTTGACATTTAGGGACTGATCGATACAACTTTCCAATGTTGGTGGGCACTGCCAATTCCTTTTGACACATAAGAACCCTTGGACATGATTTTTTTTCCCCCTGGTCAGCCCATTCCTCTCTATGACATCAGGCGAGGCATGAACTTTGTTGAAAATCAGTTATTTATTTCTAGTGACAGTGAGGTATTACATGCTTTGCTTGAGAGTAATTAGGAACCCAGATTTCTTTCTTCTTGTATCTGGTATTTTCATAGGTTTAGTACCTTCGAACACCTTATCTTTTGTCTGAAAACTCACATTCTGAATTTCTATGAGGGATGGGAAATTTGAGATTGGAAAACATTGTCATTAAGAAATGATCCCCTGGCTCTGAATCTATTCGAATATTACTGGTACCTTTTCAACACAGATACAGGAGGCTTTATTTCAGCCATATGAAAAAGGCATTTAACATCATAAAATAGTTACCTAAAGCCTCTAAGTGTCTATAGAAAGAGGCCCCTGCATATCATTGTGTTAATTTCCAATTAATAGGAGATGAAATTTCTCTGATGACAGTCAAGTGATAACCAGATCTATCAGTTTATCACTATGTTTTCAGGACTCACTATATTTCAATTTGAATCCATGAGAATGAGAGAAATAATTTTTATAGTGCTCTGACAATTTTAGTCTCAGGTTCTTGGCACTTTTATGAGTGTAGTGCATTTATTCATCTCATGGAATTAATCGTAATCCTTGCAAGTAATTGATTACCCCTATTATAAATAGGCCGCTATGGCAAAAGTAGAAAAAGTAGAAGACTACTCTACATGTGCTGTTTTTTGGCACGTAGCTCATGAGCATGAGACATTTTGTTCTTGCTGGAGTTATATGCAGAGCAGTTTTCATTCCTTACACATGTAGTCATTCCCAGTGAAGCTTATCATGAGGTGCCATGTGGATATCTGTTCTATGATGACTTAAATATGAAGGAACTTGAATAATACCTTATCACCATCATATTGGGAGGTGTAATCCTGGTTTAGAAATGTTTTCTGAATCACCAGTGGGGGACTATGGGAGCTCCCTTGGCCAAGAAGTTAATCAAATAACTCATTACTGACACTTCAGATAAAACTCTGATTCCCCTTCTTGGTCTAAGATGTGCAGTTTTCACAATATCTCCATGATATGTGTTGAACCATATCAATTACTTTCATACATGTATAAAAGCTTTTGTATGTGTATAAAGATGTGCATTCTTCTGACACACATTAAGAGGTATAAATATATACGTATGTATAAAAATACATATGGATGCATGTGTATGCAGCTTTATAAGGTTGAGCATTTCTCACAGGTGAAAGGGATTTTTATATTTCCACTCTTCTTTCTTTTTCCTCCTGCATTGCCCTGTCTGCTCCTGGAAATTCCAAAAGAAATACTATGTCTTAGTGAATTTATTTTTTCATTCATACACTAATATAGTCAGAACTGAATGATGCATTGTAGAGAATGTGGTGATGATAAACGAACATTTTTATCTTTGACCTTCTGGAATTGCAAGGCCTCACAATGTCATTGTTGAAAAACCTGCTTCTATATATCTTAGCATCCATCCTTTCTCCTTAGCTTTTCTGCTAAGTGTGCTGAGTCCATAGAGTTTCCAATATGCACTGACAAGACCATATGTGTTGTCATGCTGCTACACTTGTTTGGTTGTTTCTTTACTTTGGATTATATTTTTGGTTGGTGTACATATTTTCTAAACATTGGGCTTTGAAATGTGATATCCTTATTAGAGGACACTTTTTCCACAGGAGGAATCCAGTTCCTTAGAATCATGAATTGTGTCTTAGCATTGAGTAACGTAATTTCCTCGCCCAGAAAATATGTTGAGTTGTGTGGATTTATAAGGTGGCTGTAGACATGACTTTGTAAGTATATAAGCAATTTGTAAAGGTATGGAATTTTGTAATAGTGCTGTAAAATGATGTTTGTTTGCTTGTTTTTTTTTTTTTTGAGAGTTTCAATTAAAGTTGCCTGTGGGTATAAGGATATATAGAAAACTGTTCCAAATGACACGCCTTCAGAGATGTTGCCAAAGAAGGACTACCTCTGGGTTGACTAATTCTTAGCCTTATGTATTATGCCAGGTTAATAAACTGGGGATTATTTTTCCTCATTTAAATGACATGTGTTGCATTTAATCAAAAACATTGAAATATTCAGTCATGTCTGTGGGAAACAAAGATATAATACACAGAATATTCTAAGTCCTGCTAAGCTTTATATTTGAATGTGGTGGTACAATCAAATCTGACTTGATGTTTTCTGTTGTGTTAGATGTGATTTGATATGAACAGAACATCATGGTGATGATGAGTAAAATAATAATTATATTAATGGTTCAGGGACTGTTTCTGAGAACATAACAATGTAAAAATTACTTTAAAAAAAAAAACCCAGATTTTCATCTGGGAAAGAGGCAAGATGGCGACAGGTGGCAGAGCACAGGAGGAGCTGCAGCGGGGCCGACTGCAGATGCTGCTCCCTGCGCAGTCTACAGCCCAGGCTGAGGAAGCCCAGGGTGGAGGTGAGAAGATGGGCTGGGCACAGGTAGTAAAGAACCTGGCTGAGAAGAAGCACGACTTTCGCCAGCAGTGGCAAGGAGAAGAAAGGGGAAGAGGTGCCGGTGGCAGGCTGGTGAGCGCAGCGGGCCTGGCCACTCCGAACCCCGGCATCTTCCCACCTGCCGGCCGCGGGGACCCCATGGGCTGCAGTAGAGACCCTGCGGGGTGCTACTCGGCAGAAGCTTGCAGGATGAAGGGAGCTGGAGACCCGAATCAGAGGAAGATGGCCGAGGTGCAAGCGGCGGCGGCGGCGGCGGCAGCGGCGGCGGCAGCTGCGGCGGCCATGGCGTCCCCTGCCAGGCCTGGAGCGACCAAAGAGGAAACTGCAGAGCAAACACTGCAGGATGAGCCAGCAGCCCCCATGCCGGGTAAGGGCCGCTTCCTTGTGCGCATCTGTTTCCAGGGAGAAGAGAGTGCCTGTCCGACCCGGGATTTCGTGGTGGGAGCGCTCATCATGCGCTCCATCGGCATGGATCCTGGGGACATCTATGCCGTCATCCAGATCCCTGGCAGCCGCGAGTTCCATGTGAGCTTCAGATCTGCAGACAAGCTTGCCCTGTTTCTCCGCATCTATGAGGAAAAGCGGGAGCTGGACGACTGCTGGGAGAACTTTATGGTGTTGGGGCAGAGCAAGTCCGGCTTGAAGACCCTCTTCATCCTGTTCCGGAACGAGACTGTGGATGTGGAGGATATCGTGACCTGGCTCAAGCGCCACTGTGATGTGCTGGCCTTGCCAATGAAAGTGACTGACAGGTTTGGGATCTGGACTGGGGAGTACAAGTGTGAGATTGAGCTGCGCCAGGGGGAGGGCGGAGTGAGGCACCTGCCTGGCTCCTTCTTCTTGGGAACGGAGAGGGGCTACAGTTGGTACAAGGGGCAGCCCAAGACATGCTTTAAATGTGGTTCCCGAACCCACATGAGCAGCACCTGCACGCAGGACAGGTGTTACAGGTGTGGGGAGGAGGGGCACAAGAGTCCTTACTGCAGGAAGATCATCATGTGCAACCTCTGTGGCAAGGGAGGACACATGTTTGCCCAGTGTCCCAAAGCAGCTCACAATTCCACGCGCTTCTGCCTGCCAGGTTAAACACACAGCCAGCTTACCCTTCTTAAGTGCCAAAACATTTTTTTTTTCTTTAGACCATTTTTCTTTTTTTGGAAGGAGATATTTCTAAAACATTACAGAGATATTCTCCCTATGCCTTTTAAAACCACGTGTGCTCCCTTTCAGCCAGTTTAAAAAGGGACTGTTCAGAACTGTAGTGTGCAGATATGTTGCCTGTCCCCCCCAACCCCCCACCCCCACCAGACACCTTTTTCTCTTCTGTTTTACATTAGTTTTGGTACTTTCATCAACACCCTGTCCCCCTCTGTCCTATTTACTAACTCCCTCCTCATCCATGTCTCATTAGAAGATTTTTGCCCTTTGGACTGCCTTGCTCATTTTCATGCCTCAGCCCTGGGTACAGGGCCCAATGCAGTATAGGCTTTCAATCAAGTGTTTATTGCATCGAAAATGTAGTCGACTAGCTCTGTCTCGAGTGCCTACCTTGTGCAGCTCTCCGCTGGGCTCTTTACATTTGCTGCTTCTACGTGATATGAAAATTTGTGAAAACAGTTTTGCTCTAAGTGTGTAATCCAAATAAGCGCTGAGAGGTGGCCAGGAGCCTCTCGAAGCAGAAACATTTAAACCTATCTCCTTTGTGACAGTTCCTTGTGGCTCAGAAGCTATATTTTTGTAGGAGCGTGGAGCCTAGGCAGTACTTCTGGGAAAGACCCAAGAGGTGGTTTTTGTTGGATTTTCTTTGGGAGAGCTTGCTTTTGTTTTGTGTATTGATTTGAGACAGGGTCTCACTCTGTAGTCCTGACTGGTTTGGTCCTGGCTGCATTCCTAGACCAGGCTGGCTTCAAACTTACAGTGATCCTCTCACCTCTGCCTCCCTGTAGGATGTTTTAAATTAACCCCTTGGTTTTCCAGCAGATGAAATGAATCCAAAGTTAAATGAATGGGTCAAATTAAACAGCCGTGCGGTGCCTCAGACAGTGCACAGTAGAGTCCACTGCCCCCATGCCTGATGCTCATCCCACTACCTCTCACACTTCACACAGTCTCCTTGACAGTGGTGGGCCAAGAAAGTCTCTCTCCAGGGGTGTGGTCCCTGCATGAAGATGAGACACCAGCCCTGAAAGAGCAGAAAGAGAAGCTTGTCTTGCCACTTCATAGTAAGGGACCTAGGGAAAGGACCAGTGAACACACTGCAGGCTGCATGCATGCATCAGTCCTTGGATGAGTGCCACATCTTCAATGTTCCACTGTCACTGTCAGCATTGAGAAATGGTTCCCCTCAGGAAAGAAACTTGCCAGATTTTTACATTTATACCTCTGCCTCATCTACTAGGAACCCCAGAAAAGCTACAGAGAGAGCTCATCTCAAACCTTTGGACTCTGATGCTCAGGACAAAGGTGGTTTTAACCCAGAAGCATGAGTGATATGTACACTGGAAAATGTTCTTGGGGAAACAGGCCAAGAGGGAGGGCCTGGGTCAACTAAGTGTTATCAAGTTAAAGTGAAAGACAGTAAGCTGCTTTTTTCAGTTTTTGTCTTCTCTTTGCAGTTTTGCTATTGTCTTGTGGCTTAGAATGTAAAACAGATGTTCAGATTTGTTCTCAATAAATATTTATCTTTTTTGCCCACGAAAAGTGTTGAGTTGTGTGGATTCATCAGGTGGCCATACACATGACATTGTAAATACATAGCAGTTTCTGCATGTGTGGAGTTCTGTAATAGTGCTGGAAAATGATGTCATTTTTGGAGAGTTACAACTAAGGTTGCCTGTGGATATAAGGATAGATACAGAGAAAACTATTTGAAATGACATGCCTTCAAAGATCTTGCCAAAGAAGGACTGCCTCTGGGTTCAATATTTCTGAGCCTAATGTATCAGGCTATGTTAATACATTGGGAATTATTTTTTCCTCATTTAAATGATATATGTTTCTTTAATCAAAAAAATTGAAATATTCAGTCATGCCTGTGGGAAGCAAGGATATAATACCCTAGGATTCACTAAGTCCTGACAAGTTTTTGCATTTGAAGGCGATGGTACAATCATCAAGTCTGCCAGGGTGTTTTTTACTTGTGTCAGTTTTGATTTTGATATGAACAGCACATGATGATGATGAGTATAATAAAAGCTATATTAATGGTTCAGGGGCCTGACTCTAAGAACAAAACAATGTAAAAATTAGTTTAAAAAACAAATTTTCAAGAAGAACAATGATAGATTGTAATTTAATGGAATTTTGATGTTTTTATTTAGAAGAGACTCCTCAGCATTGATCATTTTTGTATATGACGTGATTAAAACAACAACAACAGAAACAGTTGATTTGTGCTTAGGTTTTATTTAAGCATTCTGAAATCAAATGTTGAATCTGAGCGAGTGCAAGCACCAATTCATAGACATAGAAAGTTGTTCAGTAGGTGCTTACATTAGGGAATATCTGTGTGTTTTTTGACAAATATCCATTTTGGTATATTTTCCTTATTTGCTTCTAATAAGTAAAGCCTAGTAGAAGAGTCCTTCAGCATCTCACTGTTGGAAAGATGATTTGCTGGGTTCTAATTCCAGAATATATATATATATATGTATATATATATATATATATATATATATATACATATATATATATATATGCCTGAAAAGTCAGGCATATAAGCATCACCATCCAATCAAAGAATATGTGGCATATATCATGTGAGTAATATCATGGAGTTTTCCTGCCCAGCATGTTTAACATATTTGGTAAATTCTACTTCTTTGTGAAAAACAATGTCAATCTAACATTGCTAAAACTCTACTCTTGAGCAACTGATATTTGATGTAATTTTTAGCACCATTTTATCAGCTGAGTGTGCATACAAAATTGTTTCATTATGAAGCAAACCAATGTTCTACTCCATGCTGAAGAAGGATCATTAAACAAATATTGTCAGAGTGGCCTATACTATTTAATGTGCTGATGAAGAAGGAAAGGCAAAATTTCCCATGCATGGAAGCTTTGACAGTCTGTCCATGTTCTAACTGATGGTCTCACAGAAAAGAAAACAGAGGGGCTTTCCCGGATCTCAGAAGTCACACAAAAGAGAGTAATTTATTATCTTAGGACAGAATATTGATGATGATGTTTAAAGCAGAATTCTACTAGGGGAAATTCAAAGGATTTTGAATATTTTCAAAATATCTATATTTATATATGAATAATGAGAAAAGTATTTTGTGAGTATTTATGAAACTTAAAATCCAAAATGAATGCTACCTGCATGCAGACATATGTGGAACCACACATAAATGCACACATAAAAAGGAGAAATTTTAAAAAGTATATAAGGATTATGAATATTACACTTTAATACTAAAACCTCAAATATTACATAATCATTAGGACACAGTAAGTTAGCATATCCAAACTGCCTATGTTCAGAGTATTTCAGTCATTATTATACATACATACATGTACATGTATATCAGAAATATATTTATTTATTGGAATGGTAAAATTCAAGAATCTATAATTGCAGTCAGGAAATGACATGACATATCAGAAACTGTCAGCGGCAAGCTGCAATCCTCAGCACAGAATTACAATTAGCCAGCAGCAGGCAGAAAGAGAGGGTGGCATGTATGTAGCCAGGAACTTACCCCAAGTAATGGATACGGGATTATCTCCTAGTTGGAAGGGGCTGGGTTTTTTTTTGTTTGTTTGTTTTGGGTTTTTTTTTTTTTGATAATTGGAGTCATAGCACAGAGTAAATTGACCTTCTTTTCTTGCACACTTTCAATTTTGCTGCTTTAGTGGCAGCACATGTACATTTATGTGGGAAGGAGAAATGAAACAGCATCTCTGATGGAGATCTCCAAGATTACCACAGGATTTGCCTGCTTTGATGGAACTAAGATCATTGTCCTTATTGGTTCTTATTCTGGCCTCAATTTGAATGCACACAGTCCTTTAATCAGAGGCAAGGAGTGCCAATAAAAGTGTCTGAGGGACGGTTTCTTACCAGTCAGGCTCTTGCTATACTCCAGAACAGAGTTGGTCCTGGGTATAACCAAAGCCTGTATCTATATTGGCCCAGGAAAGGCAGACTGCTCCTGAAATTTACAGGAGACAGAGCCCATTGAGTTTAGAAAAGTCAGGATTGTTTGATTCCTAGGAGCACAGCTTTGTGTCCCCTGCTCCTGTCACCTGTGCAGCAGGTAGGATCCTGATTCTGAAGCTACAACTTCTCTTTAAAGATGTGACATCCAGTTTCAGTCTAAAAGTGCTGCAGGATAAGCAAGGAAGATAATCCAGTTCAGAATTTACTACCTGGCATGGAAAAAGACAGTCTTGGTCTTTGCTATCCTACGGAGATGCACTGTGGGAATAGCTATGCTATTGTCACTTTTATCCAGTTACCTAGAGTCGCTGTAAGTATCAAGCAATAACTATTTCCAACACTAGCCTGTCTGTCACTAAAGTCTCTGGGTGGACAGTAAAGAATTTTACTTGGAATGAAATTTACTTGTAATAATCCTTTTGCCATTTAGGATCTCCAAGGTACAACTTTCTAATATTGGTGGGCATTGTCAATTCCTTTTGACACACAGAAATCTTGGACCTGTTTTTTTTTTTTTTTTTTTTTTTTTCCTGGTCATCCAATTCATCTCTATGATGTCAGGCGAGGCATGAACTTTCTCGGAAATCAGTTATTTATTTCTAGTGACAGTAAGGTTTACATGCTTCCATTGAGTGTAATTAAGAGCCACAATTTTTTCTTTTTGTTTCTGATATTCTCATATGGTTAGAACCTGCGAAAGGCTTATCTTGTGTCTGATAACTCACATTCTGAATTTCTATGATGTATATCAAAGCTGAGACAGGAAAACTTTGTCATTATGGAATGATTCCCCAGCTCAGAATCTGTTAGAATATCTTTTCAACACAGATACAGGAAGCTTTATTTCAGCCATATTTAAAAGGCGTTAAACATCATAAAATAGTTACCCAAAGTCTCTAAGTGTCTATAGAAAGAGTCCCCTGCATATCGTTGTGTTAATTCCCAATTAATACGAGATGAAATTTCTATGATGAGTTTCTAGTGATAACCAGATCTATCAGTTTATCACTATGTCTTCAGGACTCACTTTATTTCAACTTGACTCCAGTGGAATGAGAGAAATAATTTTTATAGTGCTTGACAATTCTAGTCTCAGGAACTCAGTACTTTTATGAGTGTAGGGCATTTATTCACCTCTTGGAATTAATCGTAATCCTTGCAAGTAATTGATTACCCCTATTATAAATAGGCCGCTATGGCAAAAGTAGAAAAAGTAGAAGACTACTCTACATGTGCTGTATTTTTGGCACGTAGCTCATGAGTATGAGACATTTTGTTGTTGCTGGAGTTATATGCAGAGTAGTTTTTATTGTTGTTGTTGTTGTTGCTTTTTAGAGACAGGGTTTCTCTGTGTAGCTTTGCATCTTTCCTGAAACTCATGCTGCAGAACCACATTGGCCTGAAAATCACAGAGTCCCGCCTGCCTCTGCCTCCTGATTGCTGGCATTAAAGCCATATGCCACTGCCGCCAGGCTGCAGAGTATTTTTTATTCCTATGACATGTAGTCATTCCCAGTGAATCTTCTAATGAGGGGTCATGTGGATATCTGTTCTATGATAACTTAAGTATGTAGGAACTTCAGTAACAGCTTATCACCCTCGTATTAGGAGATGTAACCCTGATTTAGAAATGGTTTGTGAATCACCAGTTGGGTATTATGGGAGGTCCCATTACCATTAACCAAATAACTCCGTACAGTCATCTGAGAGAAAACTCTGATTCTCCTTCATGGTCAAAGATGTGCACTTTTCACAATATCTCCATGATATATTTTGAACCATATTAATTACTTTAATATATGCATAAATGTTTTTGTATGTGTATGTAAAAGTGCCTCCTTCTGACACACATTAAGAGGTATAAATATATATGTATGTATCAAAATACATAGGCATACATGTGTATGCACCTTTAATGTAGTTGAGCATTTCTCACATGTGAACTGTATTTATATAATTCCACTCTTCTTTCTTTTTCCTCCTGCATTACCATGTCTGCTCCAGTAAATTAAAAAAAAATACTAATTCTTAGTGTATTTTTTCATACATACACTAATATAGTCAGAACTAAATGATGCATTGTAGAGAATGTGGTGATGATAAATGAACATTATCATCTTTGACCTTCTGGAATTGCAAGGCCTCACAATGTCATTGTTGAAAAACCTGCTTCTATCTATCTTAGCACCCATCCTTTCTCCTTAGCTTTTCTGCTTAGTGTGTCGAGCCCAGAGAATTTCACATATGTTCTGGCATGATGATATGTGTTGTCATGTTGCTCCCCTTGTTTGGTTGTTTCTTTACTTTGGATTATATTTTTGGTTGGTGTTAGTATTTTCTAAACATTGGGCTTTGAAATGTGATATCCTTCTTAGAAGACACTTTTTCCACAGGAGGCAACCTGTTCCTTAGGATCATGAATTGTGTCTTAGCATTGAATTCTGTACTTTCTTAACCCAGAAAACATGTTGAGTTGTGTCGATTTATCACGTGGCTGTAGACATGACATTTTATGTACATACCAATTTGAGCAGGTGTGGAATTCTGTAATAGTGCTCTAAAATGATGTCGTTTTTGGAGAGTTATGACTAAAGTTACTTGTGGGTATAAGGATAGTTATATAGAAAACTGTTTGAAATGGCATGCCTTCTGAGAAGTTACCAAAGAAGGACTGCCTCTTGGTTCACTATTTCTTAGCCTTATGTATCAGGCCAGGTGAATACATTGGGAATTATTTTTCCTCATTTAAATAATATATGTTTCTTTTAATCAAAAAAATGAAATATTCAGTCAAGTCTGTGGGAAACAAGGTTATAACCCTGGGATATTCTAAGCCCTTATAAGCTTTATATTTGAATGTGGTGGTACAATCATCAAGTCTGCCTTCATGTTTTCAGTTGTGTTAGCTGTGATTTTTATATGAACAGCTCATGATGATGATGAGTAAAATAATAGCTATATTAATGGTTCAGGGGACTCTTTCTAAGAACATAACTATGTAAATTTTGTTTAAAAAATGGTATTCCACCATCCGATCACCAGAGTAGGTCAGCTCAGGCACCCTCTTGACCTTTGGCAGTATCTATAGTGGAGTCATCTTTGCGGGTTCCCTGGACCTCTCTAGCACTCTAATTATTCCTGATCCCAGGGTGTCTTCATAAATCCTGGTATTTCTTTCCTTGTTCTCCCACTCTGTTCCTGATCCAGCTAGGACCTTGGGCTCCCCTAAGATCTCTTCATTGTTTCTATTTCCCTTTTCAGGTCTTGAACTGTTTCCCTCACATGTTTAATCACTTTTCATGGTTTTCTTGACTTTCTTTAAGGGATTTATTGATTTCTTCCAATTTTTATTTGTCTTTTCCTCAGTTTCTTTATTGATTTCTTCTAATTTTTTGTTTGTCTTTTCCTCAATTTCATTTTTTATTTTTTCTTGAAAGGCCTCTAGCATCTTCCTGATGCTATTCTTAAGGTCATTTTCTTCTGCTTCTTCTACATTGTGATGTTCAGGTCTTGCTTTTAGAGGAGGGCTAGGTTCTGGTGATGCCGTAGTGCTCTTTATGTTGTTGTATGAAATTTTGCCATGATGCCTGTCCATCTCCTCCTCTAATAGGTGTAAGAGGTGCCTGTGTCTGAGCGAGTAGCTATTGGCACACTCTGTGCTTGCTGTGTCTGTTTCTTAGGGGGCCCCTCTGGGTCCAACCTTAGTACTGGGGCTAATTAGAGCAGGCAGACTCTATCTGTTAGGGAGCTCTTCTTGGGTCAACACAAGCTTGTTGATTCTGTGACTCACAGAGCCGCTCTTGGTCTTATCAGGGAACTTGGTCCAGTCAGAACTGACAGATTCTGTGTTTCAGGAAACCTCTCTTGGTCCAATGAGAGGTGGCAGATTCTATGTCTCAGAAAGCCACTCTTGGTCTAATGAGGGGTGATAGATTCCCTGTCTCAGGTGGTTACTCTTGTTCCAATGAGAGCTCTTTGTCCATTGACATCTCAGGGAGTAGCTGGCATCAAGAGGATGGGTATGGTGGCAGGGCTTATAGATTGCAGGGTCTCTTGGTCCAATGAGAGCTCTCTTGGTCCAATAAGAGTTGGAGGGTTTGGTTTCCATGTCTCAGGAAGTGGCTGGGTTCTCAGATGGGTGGGTACGGGGGCAGGGCATGTAGATTGCAGGTTCCAGTGGGGGGGGGGTTCTTAGTGATGGGGGAGCCTTTCCCAGGTGCCCTGCCTGCTGGCCTGCAACTGGGACAGAGTTGGGTTGGAGTCTCTTAATAGGAATTTTTTAATAAAGGAAGCAGAATTAGAGGTATAATAGCCCAGGGTTTTTTCTATCTGAGAAAGTTCAGCAAGTGAGAAAGGGACATGTACCTTAATCAACCAATCCTCCCTGGACAACTCTATCAAAGTAATAACAGCTGCAATATTGGTCTGACTGGAGTTAGGTTCCTTAGCAGCTTGAGAGTGAGTGATAGGAGGAGTACTGTGGGAGCCATAGCTGGACAGTTGTCTGGAGCAGCCCAATATCAGAGAGGAGGAAGGGGTTAGCAGAGGAGCCAAAGGGGGAGATGCCCAAGGAGCAGGAGTGGGAGGTAGAATAGGCAGAGGTTCATTAGCAGTGTCCACAGCAGTAGTAAGAGAGGCCTCAGGTTCTGGTTGCATAGCAACTAGCATGTGGACTGGGGAACAGAAATCAAGGAGAGAAGATTTAGAGCTGAGATAGAAAAAGGCTTGGATGCAAGGTAACTCTTTCCATTTGCCCATACACTGCCAGAAATTGGATAATTCCCATAAATTACTGGACTCTAGCTAGCCAATAGGTGGACTTCTTTTATTGTTTTCTAAGGGATACTTAGGCCACTTTTTAGTGAAAGGCAGAAAAGCTTAGAAGTCTTTATGTAAGGCATTAAGCTGAGAGGCTTAATTTTCCAGAAGACATTCTAGAGGAGAAGTGGGGCTAATGGCATTGGAAGCCTTGTTTTGCATGGCTGTGGCAGACAGAAAAAAAAAGTAATAAATGTGATCAAAAGACTACAATCTTCCAAAAAAAAAAAAGACTACAATCTCAGTCATACCCAAGATCAAGTTTGGATCAGTGATTGGCATAGGCCACCCAAGCTTGAAGCCAGAAGAGTGAGGGCTAGGGCAATGTTGCCAATGACAAAGGTCCAACAGAGAGAACAAAATCTCAAACTACAGCCAATAAAGGGCATGGACGGTGATTAACCCAATATTGATGACACCAGAAGGACACCTGACTATCTACAGTCCTTACCAGGATCCAGGGGACTGTTTTCAATGGCTGGAAAGAGAAAACTTGCCAATTGAAGTAACTGGTGTTGTGCAGAGGGATCCAACAGGCAGGCGTGTGGAAAATTTGCAGTTGTAGATGGAGCATACCTCAGTACAGGATGCTGGATGTAGAGAGCAAAGGAGGGCCTGCCTTGTTTTGACACCAATGTTATTCATTATGCAGTGCTGTTTACTGTGTGACAGAAACACAAGGTACAAGGAAACCCACTGTAAGAGTTTATTAAGAGAAGGGAATAGGGAAAAGGTGCACAGGCTTAGGGAAACGACCACTGTGGATAGGGGATGGAGGAATGGGTGGAACTTGCCTTCATGGTTTCCCCTGAGCATGTGCATATGTGCCTACACAGTTACACCGTGCATGTACATAAATTACATGGTCACACTGCTTGCAAACTACGTGATCATGCAGTGCATGTTTTACATAGGATGTAAGGCCCTGTGCTGACTAAGCATCTTCCCCGACTGCTGGGCAGTACATGCTCAGTAGCTTAGCTGGGCAAGTGGCTAGGAATTCTAATACTCACCACTGTGACATCCATGTGGTTATTCAAATGGCAGTGTCAGTTTTCACTAGGAATCTTAAGTGTCTCTGAGAAAATCAAGCAGTAACTTTAGCAGATATTACCATACTCATCACACAATAATCTGGGTGAACACTAAAGTATGCACAGGACATTTATTTCTTGTCATCCCACTACCACATTGTTTCTCACAGGTAAAATTTTGCCCACTTGGTTTGCATTGTCATTGCATTTCGGCACATAGAGACTTTTGTAATTTTTATTTTCTCCTTGTGAACCAATTTCATTCTATGATGACAAGTAAGGCATGGGGTTTGTTGGAATTCAATTATTTATTAAGGGTAAGTGGTATTACATACTTCCCTTGAAAGTAATTATTATAGCAGCTTTCTTTGTTTTTGGTTCTGGTGTTTTTTTATGTGTTTTATGTTTACCCTGTGCACATCATATGTCTGTTACCACAGTCTCTGTATTCTTATTTCAGATAAAAGAATTGACAATGGAAATCATTCTGATTATAGAATCATCCACTACCTCTGAATCTGTTAGAATCTTCCTGCTGCCATTTCAATACAGATGTATGAGGCTTTTAAGGCAGAAGTTTAATGAATACATGTGACATCAGTACATTGTACCCAAAGCCTCTTAGGCTCTCTATAAAGAACAAACCCTCACATCATTTAGGGCATGTAGCTTCTGAGAGTGAGAAATTTTGTTCTTACTCCAGTAACATGCAGATTAACCTTCTGCTACATCAAAGGCAATCACTCTTGTGATACTTCTAACTAGGCACCAGGAGAACATCTGTTCTATCATGACATTATTAGGTAGGAACTGAAAAAGTAAATTCAAATCATCATATTCAGTGGTGTAACCACTGTTTGGAAATGGTTTGTGAATCTCCCGTCAGGAAATACAGGGATTTCCAGAGTAAAAAGAAAGATCAGAGCAAGTAAAATACAACATTAAGAGATGACAGACACAACAGACTATCTGGACAGGCACTTTCTTCTGCAACTTTGAGATTTGGCCTAAAGGCTTACAAATCTGAGAGACATTTTTGAGAAGCAGGTAATTTTGAATGATCATCATAAGTTTTCTTGTAAAATTATGGAAGTAGCTTTCTTTTGCATCTGATTGGATCAGTTCTTATTGTACACTGTCAATAATTTAAGCAAGAGCAGTTTCTTTGCCCAAAAGCCTGGCTTTATCTATAGAGCAACAAAGTCCATATGGAGATCCTTGGATGCCCATCATATTCTTTCGAAGTAAAAGTGTGCTGTAAGGGGCAGAAATGTCTCATTATCATGAAAATATTTAGGTTACTAAACACCTTAAATACCATATTCTGTATGTTCAAGAAGTGTATTGAGACGAACTATGAATGGGAAGTCCAAGAATTCAGAAGTTGCTCAGTCCATGAGGTTCAATGTCTTCAGCTGGTCTTCAGTACACGCTGGAATCCTGAAGAAGTAGGCTGGCATGCCATTGAAGGAATGGACTTGCTGGCAAGGCGAGAGCAAGCAGGCAAAGAGCAAAACTTTCTTCTTCCATGTTCTTATATAGGCCTCCAGCAGAAGCTGTGGCCCAGATTAAAGGCGGGTCTTCCCCCCTCAAGATCAGGATCAAAGGCATGTGTCCTTCTGCCCCAAGATCTGGAACAAAGACGTGAGTCTTCCTACCTCAAAGGTCCAGACTAGAAGTGGATTCACCCACTTCAAACCAAGCAGAAAAGTCTCTCACAGGTGTGCCCTCCATTTCTGGATTGTAGTTCAATCCAGGTGTAGTCAAGTTAACAAGAATAGCCATCACACAGGGTCACTTACTGAAACAGAAGTTCACTCTTCGAGGTAGACTGACTGGCCAGGGAACTTCTGGGATACTCCTGTCTCCTCATCTCCCAATGCTAGGGTGACAAGGATGCATAGTTATGTCCATTACATTTTTACATGGGTTCTGGGGATTCAAACTTGTGTCCTCATAACTGCAGATTAGAATCCTCACCTACTCAACATCTTTACAGCCCCTTGGGTATATTTTTCAGCATGTATTTCTTCATCATGCAGATTTTTTCTTCACGGATATCAGTAATATGAATACTCAATCAATCTCTTTTGCCTATTGCTCATTTCAAACACATTCTCTGTGACCCCCTTTTCTATTTCTTTACCCCATATCCACTTGTTTGAAATTGTGGTTTCAATACCTATAATAGAATTTCCTTCTAATAAACTAGGTTTTCATTAAAATGATCTCCCTCTTGAAAAAAAAAGAAGTGTATTGAAGACCATCTATCAATGTAATTACCTTTTAACTCTTGAAAACATACCTAAAATGATGACATGTTTTACTATTATAGACACTATAACCTGTATTTTTTTAATTATACATTACATTTTTAAATGACTTGCATAAGCACCATACTCCAAACAAGTGTAGAAACATACATATAGTATAGAAAAAAACCCTTTAAATCTGTATCAATAAACTAAAATCCATACCAATGTATATTGTTTTGAGATTAAATGTTGTTTTTTAGATTAAATATATTCAACAGTGTATTTGATTTCCCTTTCATTCCTATATCATATCCTCCCTTTTTCCTTTAGAAAGAGATCTTTGAATTTCATTCTTTTGTTTAGTTTTTAATTCAGACTATTAACAATAACAACTTGTAACCAACCTCCCCAAAACAATGACAAACATCCATAATCCAATGAGTAACTTAAACCCACCCATAGCTCCTTTCTTGGGAATGTGGTTATTGTGTCCTATGTTACTTACTGTGGATTGTGGGTTTGGGTACCTTTGAGAAACCAAGAGAAAATAATTGTAATTGTTACATCTTGACTGGAGTATTCGGAGGCTTTATCAACACAGCCAGCAGCATTGAAGCTGTTTATCATGCTGAAATACATGGGCCATCCATTTTAATTGGTATCTGCTCCCCTTGATCTGAAAATACATATATTTTAGAGGGTATTATACATATGTGCATTAATATAACTATAGACTGTATATTGTTCACATCAGCCCAAGATGATAATTTTTATGTTTGAACAGGTAAAGTATATATCATATGTCATATAGTTCTATGTTTACTGTAGCATGAGTCTTAAAAGTTCTTATTAATAAAATCAAACTTGAGGCCAGTTATTGGGGTGAACACTGGAAGGTCAGAGAGACAGAATAAGCCACAGCTATCTCACCTCGCCGGATCCTCAGCTGGTCTTGTTTCCTCAGACTGGAGACCTCTGAGTCCTTATCCAGAATGGGTCTCAGCTGAACTGCTGCTAGAAGCCTGAAAGCTTAACCAGCCACATGCTTCTCCAGGCCAAAGGCTTCTCCAGGCCAAAGGCCTCTCCAGGGCAAATGCCTCTAGTTTCTGGTCCTCACGCTTTATATACCTTTCTGCTTTCTACCACCACTCCCTGGGATTAAAGGTGTGGCTTTCTGGGATTAAAGGTGTGTATCACCGTGCCTGGCCATTTCCAATGTGGCCTTGAACTCACAGAGATCCAGAGGGATTTCTGTCTCTGGATGCTAGGATTAAAGGCGTATGCTACCACTGCCTAA
>CABHPR010143596.1:2032-44017 GCA_902168415.1 Peromyscus melanophrys | reverse complement strand
AGTGATAGCACAAACAGGTAGTGGAAGGCTGAACAGGGATGAAGCAGCTTTTGTGAGCTTTCATCCAAGCTGGAGAAGGAGGCTTCGGTGACATAGTTCTGGATGAGCCACTCACATTTCTGTAGGGAGCCAACCAGTCTACTGTGGTTCAGCAAACCACCCAATATATTAATTGGTTCATTAATTATTGATACTCCCTGGCAAGCTGTTGTTTGAGCATTGATAACCATCCTTCCCTACCCTTTTAAGAACAGAGGACAGATATGGACCTTTCTCTTGAGCAAAGTACAAAGATTCCTTAGGGACCATGAGAGCAAAAGTGAGAACTTCATTTAACTTGCATGCTACAATAATAATGTTATTGTCAATTACATCATGAATAAATATCATTGGACAAATTATAACGACTTCACTAACAAATTATTCTTTTCTAGTTATACTATTATCGTTAAACACCCATAGTTCCTAAATATAACTCATCAGCATGAGGTACTTGGCCGTCACTGGTTTGCTAAAGGACTTTGTATTCAATTTGCCTCACAGTTCCTTGGACCTTACAAGATCACTCAGCCTCCGGGCAATCTTGGGATGCATTTGTTATCCTTTCCACAAGTGTGCTACATCTCTTCCTCCCACCAGGGACGAACACTTCATTAATCATTATTTATTTTTCATTTGTGGTTTACAGTAACTAGGACAGCCCTGAAAGAATACATCTTCTGTTTTATGAGCTACCGTTTTTGTGGTTGCCATTTGGGTTCAGTCTGTGCAACAATATAAATATAAATTACAGTGTAAATCCTAGAAGTGTCACCTTCAATTGTCACTCTTGGTTCCAACTGAAAAAAGTTATCTCCTACACCTTGGGCTTGCCATACCCAAACATGCTTATACATACACTGGAACAAAATAATTAAAAATAAATTTTATTGTAGCAACAATCAACTGAAACATAAACTTATGCATACTTTGATTCTATATTTTAAAATATTTTAATGAAAATATAATTGTATCACTTGCCCCTTCCATTTCTTCCCCTCAACCTCTCCTATGCTCTCTCTGGCCAACCTGTCTCATGTCCCCACTGTCTCCCTTCAAGTTGATGGTCTATTTTTCTTTTATTATTATTGTTAGATAGATAGATAGATAGATAGATAGATAGATAGATAGATAGATGATAGATACATAAATACATGGATGCACAAATATATAAATACAATCTGCTGAGTCTGTTTTTGTTAGTTATGTGTATATGACTTCAGAGCCAACTACTTTGTATTAAATAACCAATTAGGTGGCTCATCCTTGGAGAGGCTAAGTCTCCCTCTCTCACTAGTTATTAGTTCCCTGTAGTTCTTTGTCTAGGGTGGGACTTCATTAGATGTACCACCTTCTACATCAGCATGTCTATTGATATTATTGTTTTACCAAGTAACCACAGAACATGTGCTCACACACTGACCTTATATTCCATACCAAAGTTTCTCAAAATAAACAGACCTAGTGTTGTGAAGAAAAAGTCCCTGCACCACCCCCTAAGAGTCTTACAGTCACGCCTATTCCAGTTATGGGGCCTTAAGCCTCTTTTTAAAATTTTTATAATTAAACAAATTTTTAGTCTTTTAAAATTTTTAGTGGTGTGTGTTATTATACACAGAGATAGATTTTATATAGGTACTTTAATTCAAGTATATGAAAAACATTGACCACATTTTGATTATTTATATCTGGATTGCCTACTTTGATGTTCATAATTCTAATAACTGTGCTGTTAGGCTGTGTTCTCTGGCAAAATTGCAATATTAAAGTTTTAAGATGAATAAGACTCCTCACCAAACATACATATCTTAGAGAACTGGGTTGTCATCAATGTGTGATTAGTGTTAATTCTCAACTTGACAGCATCTACAACCACCTAGAAGATAAAGGGTTATGGTTATAGTCTGCTGTACTCCAGTCCAACTGATACAAACACAGTGGAAAAGAAAACTGCTACCATCGGCACCACTTCAGAAAGCAGCTTCCTGAGATGGGAGGTAAATTTCAGGTTGTGTGAGAAGGTAGGGGTAGAAGGTGTTTCTGTGAATATGGCTGAGCTGTGGAGGGCACTATACTATGCTTCAGATGGGGGAAAATGATGTCAGAAATGCAAGTGAAATTCTATTGATTATGAGCATCTAAGCAAAGATGGGGAATGACAGATTTCATATTCTTGTGCTAAGTGCAATTAAAAACCCATGTGAATTTAATGGATGTGAAACATATTTCTGAATGGAGGGGACCCAGCAAATTAAGCATCTGAACCCTGAAAGGGATTGGCCCTGGGGTCTGGGAATTTTAAGTCCTATTATTTGGCATAAACCAATCGCTCTTTTGCCGTGACCAGAGACTGGAATTCAAACTTAACTGCTAAAACAAAATGTGCCTTGGAGTCATCAAAGTGTCCATTCTGCCTTGTGACTTGTGTCCATTGTGGAGTGAGTAGCACTTCTCTTTGGGATTGACAAGGTCTAGCATATTCCCCTTTAACTAGTTAAACTAAGTGGCATACTTCAAGCTGCACCCTATTCATAGAAAAGACAATCAAATTTGCCTCTTGACTTTACAGGAGGTCATGTTCCTGTTTGGGGAGGCACAGCAAGGTAAGTATACAATTATCTTGTATACAGGGACCCTTAGTCCTCGGGCCACACACATGATTCTGAAATGTAAGCCTTAGGCTTAAATCCCACTCTGCCGCTGATGCCTGTTCTGTTGCTCAGTCCTACATTACTAGCACCCTTAAAAAGTTTTTGAGGCCAATCAAGGCAATACATATGAAATGTAATTTTGTGAGCAACACTTTTGATTAAAGACAAATCCAGAAACTAGAGAAATCTATTACATGAGACTTGAATACTCTTAGACATCCATTTTTCCACATATGAGAGACTAATTGACTTTACTAGTCATAGTAATTGATCTGTATATACATTGATCAAGGACTGTCCAAACTACAACATACTTAAGAGTAAATTAAGCATTTATTTTTACTCACACTCCTGTTAGTGTCAGTTAGAACTCTTGAAAGTATAAAATTTGCTGTGGTCAAGTCACCCAGACCCAGTATGTACTCTTTAGCTTGCTTAGAGATGGTTGATATAACCCATCTATCTATGGAGACTGAAGAATATGAATGATTCCAAAACTCCCCTGGATAAGGAGTCTTCAGCAATCTGCAGATTCTCAGTCTCAGATGATCTCCTTTGCTGTTTGACACCAGGCAGATGACCAATTTTCTATCCCTACCCTCTACTCAAGAATTAGGCTGTGAAAAATGTCATGCAGCCTTGTAACTGCTATTCCTATCCATCCAGGGATTGGTCCCAAAGAAGTCTATTTTAACCAATTTCTTCTTTTAAAAATAAAACATTCCTTTTTGACTTTGATATTTACTTAGCTATGTTGCCATTTATATGATAATGGCACATCCATTGTTCCAAGGTTACCATGTTCTGTAATAATTATTTCCATCCATTTGGGCAAGATGACTTAGTCTGAAAAAAATGATCATTTTCTTTCAAGGATTTAAGTGAATTAAGAATAAATTATCTTCACTGAAGGGAATGATTGGATCAAGTTGAACCATTTACCCGAAGGTATCTATTCAATGGCTTGTAACACTCAGATCTGCACCTTAGAAAATGGGATCATGCTGCCTTAAGTAGAAGAGTCTGGAGAAGCTCCCCACTACAGGTGCTGATTAGAGGCTCACGGTTCACTCCCTGTAGTGAACTACATGTATTCCAGGTCATTCTTAGCTTGGAATTATAATGACATAATAAAGAGTTGTAGGAGAGCCCAACATGATGAAGAAAAGTTAAAACCTGGGACCTCACTCATCAGCATATCTCTCATGTGAGTTCTGATGTTCCTACTGGCCATGAGTGAAAACATGTGGTTTACTATTCTTGGTTTTTCCATGTCTCTTCTAATATTAGTAATGTCTGTTGCTTCCATCTGAAATGCCTGTGCTGGTCATCCAAAGAAAGCCATGCAGATAAGAGTATATTAAAAATACAAAACACTATTGGAAATTTGAAATCAGAGTTCTGTGCTTCCACCAGCTCACATGGCCAAGTGACACTAGGGCACGGGATGGGGTGGGTAGCAGAGTTGTTCGTTTGAACATTGCTTAAATTTCATGAACATTTTTGAAGGATCTCTGTGCAAAGATAGCATTGTAAACCTTAATGTCTAAATGACAGAGACATTATGCAGCTGGAAGTGATGAAGTAAACTTTCTGAGATCTGATCAAAGAAGAAGCGCTTTGAGTGTTCAGAAGGAGATTTCAAAGTCCCTGTTAGGCGTGGTCATGGTTCACTGCAAACTTTTTTTTTTTTTTTTTTTGTGCCTCCTCTGTGGTTTGGAGTAATCACAGTCTGATAAATGTCTGTCTCTTGGAACCACGAACATTCTTCCCTAGAACAGGAAATCTTCACAGCAATTTCTCCCCACCATTTGTCTTGCCAAACTTTTCCAAACTGACCTTTGCCGATGTTTTCTTGTAACACGATGGTCCTGGCAATTCTTCTCTGAACAAGCAGTAGTAAATCCTTTGTCCCAGGTAGCAGCATCATTGCAGTCACCAACACGATGAGAAGGAGCCGGCAACGTGGAGCAGCAGCCTCTGCCTCCATGGTCCCGCTGCCACGGTTCGTGCCTGGGCTCTGGCTTAAGCTTCTCCCCAGCAAGCCTCCTAGGCCGGCCCCAAACTCTGGATCCTCCTGCCTCTGCCTCCTTCAGCAAATCCTACCAGTGTGCTTCACCACAACTGGCTGAGTGTAGCTCGGTTCTGAGCTGGGGCTCACAAGGCCACAGCTTTTTCATGAATTCGTACCACGAACGTTGGGCGCCAGATGTAGCATGAATCTTAAAAGTTCTTATTAATAAAATCAAACCTGAGGCCAGTTATTGGGGCGAACACTGGAAGGTCAGAGAGACAGAATAAGCCACAGCTATCTCACCTCGCTGGATCCTCAGCTGGTCTTGTTTCCTCAGACTGGATGCCCCGAGCCATCATCCAGAATGGGTCTCAGCTGAACTGCTGCTAGAAGCCTGAATGCTTAACCAGCCCAATGCTTCTCCAGGCCAAATGCCTCTCCAGGGCAAATGCCTCTAGTTTCTGGTCCTCACGCCTTATATACCTTTCTGCTTTCTACCACCACTCCCTGGGATTAAAGGTGTGGCTTTCTGGGATTAAAGGCGTGGATCACCATGCTTGGGTGTATCCTTGAACACATGAATTTCTGCCTCTGGAATGTTAGGATTAAAGGCGTGTGCTACCACTGCCTATCCTCATGTTTAATATTGTGGCTATTCTGTCTCTGACCCCAGATAAGTTTATTAAGGTACACAATATTTTGGAACATAATACCACCACACATGTGAAATAACTTCTCATTTCTTATGTATCTGTAAAAACAAGAACATTGTATTTGTTCTTTAAAAAGTCTTTTTTTATGTAAGAGTAGTTTTAGTCTATGAAACATGTCACTGGTCACATGGCCTACATTTTTACCTTTGGGTCATGTTCTTAATTGTATGAATTGATATACACGGAACACATTTCTTAAAACTTGCTAGAAAATGAATTATTCCTCTGAGTCAAGTCAGTTCAAAGCCTCTTCCATGCTTTCAAGCTGATACTTCAATCACTTTAATCTCAGTTGTAAGCTCCAGCATCACCTTGTCATGATTGTTCTCCTGATGCCAAGGTTGTCTGAAAATGCTCATCATACAACTATGACGTAAACTTTCTTCAGAGATTAGGTGAAGATAATTAAGAAAAATAATATAGATTCTATACTTTATATGACCAAAAGTAGCACTGTTCTAAGGCAGAAAATAAAATTGGAAAAGATTACTTTAAAAAATGTCCATATTGCTGAACTGAATTGATGACAAAATAGAAAACGATTTGTAGAAATTGAATTTAATTTAAAATGAAAACATTTTCTAATTCTAACACTCTCCAATTTTAAAAAATGTGTTATTTTCTTTTGTTTTAATATCCTGAAATAGAAGTATCTACAAGTCAACTTTAAGGAATATGTTCCATAGCATAAGCACATCAAGGCATGTTCTTGGTCATGTGTCAAAGGTGACGAGGCAGACGTGAACTCCAAGTACAGTGGGGCCAGAGTCACAAAGGCCATCTCTGCTTGGGTCATCAGAATAGCTTCACAGTGTATAGCTAAGCAAGAGGGACCATAACATGAGCAGATGTCCCAAGCTCTGGCTACAGCAGAAGTGATATGGACATATGGACAACTGGTCATGGTATACTTGGTTCCATTCTGTTCATATAATGACAACTGAATCTCATGAGCATTTCTGGTCATACATCTTTCTTGTTCTTGTGATTCAACTTCAGTTGCTGTGTTGCACACACCAATTTGGACACGCTTACTTATATGCTGTACTTTTCTGATGTATTTGAAGAAATACATCACTGAAAATGTGAATTCAATATTCTAAATCCCAAACCATTGTATGTGGTTACTGACACTGTAGTATTCTCTGAACTCTTTTCTGGGCCCCACCTGTGCAGAACAAGTTTAAGTCCCTCCATGGATTCAACCAATGCTGACCAAAGCTGGTGTGACTGAGCCAAAGGAAGAGGGTCAGGAACCATGAGTCACAGCTTTGAGGATAATATAAAATCATATGACTGGGTCAGGAAGGCAAGATCTGTCTACAGGTCCGAATAGAAGCCCCAGCTTCAGGACCAAACACTCAGACACATAGGAAGTGTGTGATGCCAGAAGCAATGTGCCATATTGCAGCAACCTTGGGATGGCTAGGATCCAGTCCACACTGTGCTTAATGTTAAGAAATGTACCTTATGTTCTGAAAATAGAGCTTGGGCTGGAAAATTCTTCTAAAATTATTTTCATATAAATACACTTAAGTTTTAACTCTTATATATAAGGCAAGAAAGAGAGCTTGTTAAAAGAATACTTACAAAGCCAGTGTTATCAAAGGAAGTGCTGAATGACTGACCCAGAACAAAAAGAAGGTGATGGTCTGGAGACCATAATGGCAATGAGCCATTGCTCTAGGGTGGCAAATCTCCACAGAAGTTCATGGGTCAAGGGTCTTTTTCTCCACTGAAAAACTGTGGGAAGTAAACAAAATTCATATGATCAAGTAGCATTAAAACAGGTTAAGTACTCCAAGAAAGGGCTCTTAAATTTCTGAGAGAGAGTTATAAAACACAAATATGAAAGCAATATTTCTTTTCTTTTGCTAAGAGGCAGCCATATCTAGGCTCAAAATGAAAGGAAATGGAGTGCTTATTGTATCATCCTTCTGAACATCTTGGGTGAATAAGTTGGTTGGTAGGTTTCTTCCCTCACCTTATCTCTGTTGAGGGCATTGTTATGTTAATGATTTAATAAAGGCAGTCTCTGGAAAAGCTTATGCCTTTTTTATTGCATTATGAGGTAGGGCAACATTGATATATATTCTCTATGTTTCCAATACCTGACAAAGTGCTCATACAGAGAACTTAATTTTTGTCACACAATTTTAAAAACCAACATATGCTTCATTTTGTAACAAAATAATCAGCTCTTTTGAGAACACATGAGTGTCTTTTACTGGACACTGTAAGTATATAAACAACAACAACAATAAGGAGATATAGACAACTTCACAAGGATAGCATAAGATAAAGAAAGCACTCCACCAAAAGAAGACCCAACAGCTTACTTGAATCAGAGGCTGAGATGCTGACATGTAGAACAAGCCCTCATTGAAAGAGCAGTTGCATAATAACATCATTCTTTATGATTTTGTTCCCTTTGCCTACAGAATTATCCTACAAAAAATTTTTACTGACAATCCAGTAAGATTATTAGCTGTTTTGAACCTATGCATATGGCTATAGTAGGCATGCTCTGGCCTTTCACTTAGCAGCAGCTGGCCCTCAGGCATGAGAAATTTTGAGGTATAACACAATCAACAGTGAATAGAATCAGTCAGAGCATAGAGCACACAACCAGTACAAAATTATATACTGTTTCACTACCCAGCCTTTATTTCAGGGAATACTACCATGATATTGCATTTCAATTCTCAACAGATATTAAAGAAAGAACAATCTCCACTATTTTAAGAGTAAATTTATTTAGAGTTTAAAAAGAGTAAGCCAATTTACCTGCAATGTGACATAGGGAGACTGAAATCAAAGAGATCCATACTAGGAGTTAGAAGCTTGGTCAGTTATCAACTGCCTGTAAAGCTGTCCTAACTCAAGGCCAGTGTTTTCCATTTGGGGTAAGCCCTATTGTCAAATTTCTTATAAAAATCAAAATAAGCAATGCCGAGTAGCTCTGGGTAGACCTTTCATCTTGAATGCATTGGGCTAATACACAGATGATGGTAAGCACTTTCATTGACTTTGAAATTGCTTTTTGAGAGCTCTCAATGTTACTTCTCCTAGAAGACACTGGAAGCTCAGTAATTATAGAACATTGAGGAATAGACTATATGCCCCATGAGATACCTCTTAAAGGAGGTTTATGGTAATCTTCTTTGTGAGATCGTAACTTTAGATCCTTGGAGAAAGTGTGTTAGTCTGCCTAGAACTTCTGTATAGAAACTCGGGTAAGTTAGCATTTCCCAAAACCTTTATACTGGAATCCTTTCTTATAGATCGATGAATAATAAAGAAACTACATACAATAAGTAATGGCATTGTTGAGGGCTGGAAATGTAGAAAGTGCTATCATAGGAAAAGATCTAGCAAATAACTAACGAGCATTTTATGTCTAATGCATTTAACATGACTTTTTCCACATCATTACCACCAAACCTACCCTAGCAGACCTGATAGCATATCACAGCTCCAAGGGACATAAAACTCAGTTGATGAGTTGTGGGGTAAGGTTGTGGTCAGTAGCTTGTCTCAGAGCCAGAGGCACAAGAATGTGCATATTCGAGAAGCAACATTGTGAAAAGGAGATTTAGTAGTTGTTCAGTGGAAAATTTTAATAAAATGTCCAAATGTCTGATTCACCTATTCCAGCGATGTGTTCTACAGTTGGCAAACACAATGGGTACCTATCTACCACAATGATAGAGTATCTTGAAAAAAGAAAAGAAGGAAGAAAGAGAAGAGAAGAGAACAGAGGAGTAAACCTGAGAAGACAATTCTCAAAAACTTTTGGAGAAAATATTTTCATCTTGAACTTAGGAACAAGTGTAGTGTTGTAATGCCAAGCATCTGGAGCATTAGAAGAAAAAGATTCCTAAGCACTGCTATGTGTCTTTTCACCATGGGAGATAAATATCCTGAAATTCCATTAGCACTGTGAGGTTCTATACCACCGTTGAAGATGAAGAAAGAACATTTGCCCTGGAGTGATAATTATGCAGTATGAAGGGTAGTTCACAAATGGGACCTGTGACAAGGACCACTCAGAAGTCAACTGTTTGTTATAGTCACACAGGTCCAACAAGCAAGTCACCCACAGAGAGAGATGTCCCACATGACACCAGAATTTTCACGGCTGATCCAGATTCTTAGAGACAAACAGAATCCTTCTCATTGGCACAGTTTATGCTCTATGCAGTAATCTGGTAAAAGGATGTATTTGAGACAAACAATGCCATAAATGACATTTTTTTTCTTTCTGACATATACTAGGAACTTTAGTCTATGAACTTTGGGATGACCTCATGGGAGTCATGAGAAACGAGGCCATTGAAACATATCCTTTACTAAATCCATAGTTTCTGTCAATTATTGACTCAATCCATCAATAATTTTTGTCAGTTTTGTCTTTAAAATATAGTGTGCAGAGAACATCATTATTGCCTTACGCAACCATCATTTTTGCACATTTTTGCACATTTTTGCAAAGTCACCATCATGATCATCTCCTCACTCTCTCTTTTTCCCTCTCTCTCTCCTCTATATCCCTCTTTCTCCTCTCTTTCTCTCTCTTGGATTTGTTTAATAACTTCCTATGATTTTCTTTCATTCTGTGTTATCTCATCAATATTATCTTTACTGTCCATTCCTTACAAAGCAGAGTCAAACTTAAAGTTTTCTCTGTGTTTTCCTTCATTAGCTTCCTGTTACGATTAAAGTAAGACTCACTCTCTGTTTTCCCTTTAATCTTTTGTATTAAAACACAAGAGCAGCTTGGAGGTATCTTAGCTCATAATCCCATTTACAGTCAACCACTGCAAGGAAGTCAAAGCCCAGAACTTGAGGCAGCTACACATCACATCCATAGTCCAGAGCAGAGAGAATGAATTAATACTTGCTGTTCACCAATGTTTTGCTCACTTTCTCCTTTTTAAAGACCAGGACCCAAACTAATGTGTGGTGCTGCAGATGAAGCTGGTTCTTATTCATCAATTAATATGATAACAAAATCCCCAATAAATATGTTCATCGGTCAATCTGATCTAGATAACCTCTCACTGGTGTCTTCTTCACAGGTCATTCTAGAGTGTGTCAATTTAAAAAATTAAAACTTAGCCATGCAGTGGTGGCACACACCTTCAATCCCAGCACTCAGGAGGCAGAGCCAGGCAAATCTCTGTGAGTTTGAGGCCAGCCTGGGCTGCCAAGTGAGCTCCAGGAAAGGTGCAAAGCTACACAGAGAAACCCTGTCTCGAAAAAACAAAAAACAAAAAACAAAAAAAATTAAAACTTTCCATCACACTGCCATACTAACCCACACTAGCCACACTCACCACACTGCCATACAAATCCACACTAACCATACTCACCACACTGCCATACTAACCCACACTAGCCACACTCGCCACACTAACCCTAACCCCGAGTGATATCCAGGTGTCCACACGGTTGTCTTCTGATCTTTTGTTCCCAGGTCAAATTCACTTCGAGCGAGCTTTTCTTTGGCCATCACCACCCTCATCCCACTCTCACTTTTACATTTTTATCATTTGTGTGTTTATTATAATACTGCCCGATGAGAAGACAAGTTCCTGAGCATTTTATTCACCCATGAGTTTCCTTTGTCTAGTATTTGAAACAAAATAAGTGTCAGTAAACTGATTTACATGCAAATGAATGAGCAATTTACACATACTGAAATTCCTCTTGGTGAAATCTTGAAACATGAGGAAATCTAAACTCACCCTGATGCTGTAAAACACTTTGCTTTGGTCCCTTTGGTGTCTACTCCTTGCACTAGGGTGATGAAGCTGAGCAATATTGAATATCCTATGGAAACCTGATGCCAATGAGATTTCCTTTCACTGTTACCAAGGAAAACTAGTGCTTCCTGCAGCAGCTACGGGGGCACCCAGCACCCGGAAGACACATTTATGTTCTGTCATGTCTGTCCTAACTGTAGCATATCCTACTTCACTTTGTAGATGACAGAATTCATCCTACCCCCAACACCTGTCTCCAGGCATTTAGAGAAATCCTACATCACAATCTATCTGCAACCTCACTGCTGCATATGGGATACTATGTCATTTAAGTGTTTTTTATGTTCATTTAATCTCAGTGTTAAAGAACCTGATAGTCCACATTTTGTAAATAAGGAAACAATTCTGAGACTTGAATAATCTTGCCAGGTTTATGTAGTTTGCAAGATTGTAACCAGATCTTCCCTACATGAGAGCCTGAGATCCTAACTGCTGTATTCATTCTGTAGAAGTCTGATTATGTCTCAAAGGATTATTTGAATTAAAAACAAAGAAACAAACAAACAAAAACCTGAAGGCTGCGTGAGCTGAATTTCTTCTTGGGGTCTAATACAAATCATTCATTCGTGTTTTAAATAAGTTACAAAGTCTGTAGAAGAAATATCTTACAGTATGTGCATGTCAGATAGTGGAAGAAGGGTGAGTAAACACTAAAAAACAGTGGTCCACATAAAAACTGTTTGGGGAATGTTTGATACTTGAATTATTTTCCAGGTGAATCTTAAAACTTGGTGAGTCTCACATTAAAGAGCCCAAGCAAGGAGGCTGGAGAGAGGGTTCAGCAGTCAAGGCCTGTACTGTTCTTGGAAAGAATCTAATTTAGGATCCTAACACCTACAATGGGCAGCTCACAACTGCCTGTAAGCTCAACAGACTCCACTCACATGTGTATATTCACACACACACACACACACACACACACACACACACACACACACACGCACGCACGCGCGCGCGCGCACGCACACACACACGCACACACACACATGAGGGAGGGGGGAAAGAGGAGGGGATAAATTCTAGTAAAAGACTATGTAGCAGTGTTGTTGCTGAAATGTCAGCCACTTAACCTGCAATAATAAGCATCTCAGATCCTGTTCAGAGCCTGATGGAAGATTGTGTGCTTTTCCAAAGCCAGTGAAATAATAGGGCTTTTGCAAGTTCGGCCTGAGTTCAGACTCTGATTTCTGCTTTCATTGTTTTTCCACCTTCTTTCTGAGAGTGTTGAGATAGCTCTGACCTCTGCAAAATCGAAGACTCATCTGTCATTCTCATCCTTTTCCCTCATCCTACAACACAACATAAACAAGAGTGTCTACTGCAGGCCTTTGAAACACAGAGAGGGGTTATGCCATCACAGCACAGAGAAGGCAAATTTGAATTTTAGAGAGTTGGTTCTTTTACTTTAAAGAATGTATATCCTATAGTCTGTATAAGCAGACTGAGCCGTGCTGAACCACTGCACCTGAGGGGGAAATGCTGTGGCCTGGATGAGTCACAAGTACTAAAATTTCATTGCCCACTGAATACACAGGCTTGTAAAGGCATCTTATTTATTACAAGTTGGCTCACTGTGCTCCCAGCCAACAACACTATTACTAATGACTGAATTAAACTTGTCTAAGTCATGTCACAGCCTCTGTGCTTAGAGCACCACATAGCACCTCAGCAAACAAAAAGTCAGGGGACATCTGAACTAACTGCACTGCAGAGAAAGCCCTCATTCACACTATGAAAGCTGAAACGGGAAGGCAAAATGTCACTGCTTTCATTCACTCACACTTGACTCTGCCATTCAATGACTGCTGTTTTTACCTTTTATCTTTTATAGCTAGTGTTTGCCTGTAATTTTGAAAAAAAATAAAAAACACATATCTGATAGCTGACATGTTCCATAAAAGATATAGATCCATTCACTCATGGTTCAAATTTGTATGGGAAATTATTCATAGACAATGTTATTGGAAAGGGGATACTATCCATGTCTTCGAGTGTTTGAGCATGTAGTAGAAAAGAAAATATTTACTTAAATCTATTTGTGTCAAAAAGCATCTTAAGAGTACATTCAGGAGTATATTATTAGTCCCAGATTAAAACAGATTAATTTAAATCATGTAAGACAAAATAAAGAAACTGGAGAAATGGATATACAGACTATTTACTTTCTTCATGTGTAATTCAAATTAACAATTTCCTATTAATATGAGTTACAATGTAACAATTTTATTTTTAATTATTACTTTAGTTCTCTTAACAATCCTGAATTTATCAACAAAGTCCTGTTACCTTCCCCTTTGCTCCTAGGCCTCCCTCATCTGATGGAAACACTTTCCACACTTAGTCCGAGGCCAACCAGATCCCCTTTATTAGCAAAGACACCCAGTCCTACTAGCTATATATACTTCCTCAGCATGTTGCAAGACTTTTCATCCCCTGATAATTTGGAAACACCTGTCTGTTCATATATTCTACTCATGAACAAACCCCAGTGAATGGGTAGCCATTATCAATCAAAACACACAGCAGAAAGACTTGCAGAAGAAAGACACTTCAACTGAAGGACATTTGTTTACACTCTTAGTACTAGAGGCAAAATAATTTAATCACAAGCAAGAATCTGTCTATCTATCACTTTAGGTTCTTATCATTTCTGAGTAAAAATATTCTCAATATGTCACATGTTTGCATGGAACTCCATCATGGACTCAAATGAGGAAGATTTCTGATTCTTCAAGTCTATGTGAAATCAAATGTCTTCTGCTTTGTGTAATCCGTGGGATTTGTGGGTAAACAGAAGAAATGGGTAAGCCCTCTAAGCAAAGACAAATCTGGCCTTGGTTGAATATAAACTCATTCAGCAGGCGACATAGGACTCAGTGATTTGATTCTCTCTCCTAGTGAGAGAAGTACGTGTAACTGCTATTTAGTTCACATTTGTCTTTTCTTCTGCCATCCTGTTTGATGAGCACCTCCAGTTAGTGAGTCTCTTCTTATAAATGCTTAATCCCTATACTCTGAGCCAGAGATACAAGTGTGTCTTTTCAGGGGATTTGGTGAGGGAATCCATCCAGTAGATAGATGGAGAAAATAAGAGAGCCTGCACACTTGACTATCTGGAGGAAGGAAGACGATGTCTTATTACCCTGACTTCAGAAAGTCAGTCCTCAGAGTCTGGGATGCTCTATACAAAGGTGTTTTCAGTTCTATACAAGTTGGACTGAGATCTAGGCATGCAAGGATGGGCTTGCCATACAAAGATACTCCACCAGGACAAGAGCAAGCTGACATCTATCCCACAGAACCTGCTTCTGAAGTAAGGAGCAGTACACACTTTCTAGTTCAATAAAAAATATAGGCCTCTTATAAGCTATGGACCTTGAAGACTCCTCTAGTGAAGGAAACATACTACCTTCCTCAACGACACAGGATGAGCTATTCTTGAACTATAAATAACCACAAAAGAAAAGTATTCATTTTCTTGTATAAAGGATTAGATGTTACTCAACAAAAGCCACCAAAATCATATACCTCTAAACTTCACAGTGCAGGAGGGAACTCCATTCTTCTCAGTCTTACCCTGCCATATTGTAAACATTCTAAGAGAGAGGCCATCACAAAAGAACCCTCTTAAGGACACTAGAAACTGACATTCTTTGCTGCTCAGTGAAACATCACAAGCAAAACTCTGTGGAGATTCTGTCACTTTTCCTCAGCTTCCCACTTTTCTGAAATTCTTTTTAATAAAGTTGGTTTTTATTTTGCAAACTCCCACAAGAGTCCACAACATTAATTTTCATTGACATGTCACAAGAACTTGACCCACTGTCTCAGGTTGTCCTTTGATGACCATGAGTATCTGATACCTTAGAAGACCCTTGCTTGAAAACAAACTGGCCTGAAAGAGATCCTGTCATACTCACAAACTCCGCAGCAATAGTAGCAACCATTGCCTCTTTATCTATCCTCATGCATCAACTCAACTGTGTGTGTTTAGTTTCAGGAATAGGTGACTGTTTGTTGTATATACACCACACTGCTCATGGCAGTGAGCCAGTAACCAATCATATTTGTGGGGAGTGTTCAAGAAGGAATATGCTCTGAGAGATTTCAATGAGACTTTTCTAGAGACAGGAGAATTCCGGTCTAAGCATAGATTATGAACTATAAGTGTGTTGAGCTGGTACCAAAGCAAACTCTACTGTTGCACAAATCCTAAATGGTCTTAATAAAACCCAGACCTAGATATTGGGGTAAATACTGAAAGATCAGAGAGACAAAGGAACAAGCCACAGCCGCTTCTTACCTTGACAACTCCATGAATCCTCCGACTGAATGCTTCTGAGTCCTCAGTGGAAAGGGCTCAAGTTCCTGTCTTCTCCTGCCTTATATGCCTTTCTCCACCCAGGCATATTACTTCCTGTCTCAATCTTCCTAGTGCTGGGATTAATGGTGGGTGTGCTTCCCAAATACTGTGGTTAAAGGTGTGTGCCACCACTGCCTGGCTCTGTTTCTCTCCTAGACGGGATCAATCTCAAGTAGCCCAGTGTGGCCTTGAACTCACAGAGATCTGTCTTGAGTGCTAAGAGTAAAGGTGTGTGCCACCAGTGCCTGACCTCTATGTTTAACTCTGTGGCTGGCTCTGTCCTCTGATCTTCAGGCAAATATCACCACACCCTATATCCACTCTAGAGGGTCAGACTTGCAGCATTTAAGATCAACTGATACTCACCTTGCCTAAATCTAATTTTATCATTTTCATTAATGCATTTAAAGTTTTATAGAGAAATGTTGGGAATGAACCAAAACTAGGGTAATCATCGTACACAGCAAGTATTCTACGCTTTCAGTTCCGCTGTGTGAACCGCGGTGTCTCAGACTCTGCTAATTAAACGTGTATAGTTATCTAGTCACACATAGGGTGGGATTTACCCTGTGAATATCAAATATTAAAAAGTCAACCTTTCAAAGCCAAAGAAGAATATGAAAGGGATTGCAGGGGAAATATTTATCTGATTTAAAAGAATGATTTCAGTTCTTAGAATCATTTTTCTACATAAAAGTAATCAATGGTTTAATTGTAATTCATTAACTTCAGCAACGTAAAGCTGATTCCTAAATGTGTTATCATGTAATTCCTTGTGAACCTAGATTGGGTTACCTGAAAGTAATTAAAACTATTTTAAAGGTACAATTTTAATTATTTCAAGCTAACTTTCTATGTATTTCAAATATCCTCATTTTTTCTGCAAACTACATGAATAATAGCACTTCATTTAACAAGTAAACAAGAAAGCCTGGAGCGGAAGTCAGAGACGATAAGGCCTAGAGTACTTAAATCCATTATTTTTTCTGGAGAACACACAAGCCAAGACTGAGTATTAGGGCTGATAACCACCACTTGTAATATAGGAGAACAATTGTTCACAGAGAAAATAGGGGTCCTAAGGAATCTGAAGAGAAAGAAATGAGACCATAAGATCAGAAACAGTATTTGATCATGCAGGATTCATAAACTAAGAATTTGAGTTACATTGCAAGAGTGGTTAAGTGTGATTGAAAATTTTTTAAGCAAATGAGTGACAGCATGTAGATGGAATGGTTAAGCTTTCAGGCTTTTGAGCAGCAGTTCAGCTGAGACCCATTCGGATGAGGACTCAGAGGTTTCCAGCCTGAGGAAACAGGATCAGCTGAGGAACTGGCAAGGTGAGGTAGCTGTGGCTTGTTCTGCTTCTCTGATCTTCCAGCGTTCACCTCAATAACTGGCCTCAGGTTTGATTTTATTAATAAGACCTTCTAAGATTCCTGCTACATCGAGGAGAAAGGAGAGGACAGGAAGGCAGGAAGGGGAGACACCAGCTGCCGTCCAGGGAGCATCATGTAGAGGCAACAGGTAAAGCCATGGAACACGTGGCGACATATAGATTAACAACATTGGGCTTAGTATAAGAGTAAGAGCTAGACAATGGTAGGCCTGAGCTAATGGCCAAGCAGTTTAAATAATATAAGAGTCGGTGTGTTTATTTTATAAGTGGGCTCCAGGACTGGCAGGGCTTGGCTGGAGCTGGAGAGAAACTCTCCAGATACAACAGCAGGTGCTTTCAAATTTACATGGATATACTATATTTCAGTCAGTGTTCTGTTGCTGTGAAGAGACACCATGGCCACATCAACTTTCTTATAAATGAAAGCATTTAATTGATGCTTGCTTACAATTTCAGAGGCTTAGTCCATTGTCATCATAGCATGGAGCATGGTGGCATGCAGGTAGACATGGTGCTGGAGACATAGCTTGAGCGTTCCACATCTGGATCTGCAGGCAGCAGGAGGAAAGAGACACTTTGCCTGGCTTGGGCTTCTGAGACCTCAAAGACTGCCCCCAGTGACATAATTCTTCCAACAAGGCCAAACTTCCTGATCCTTTCAGATAGTGCCACTCTCTGGTGACCATGTATTAAGATCTATGAGCCTGGTGGGGGCATTCTCATTACACAGGTTAAAGCATCAGATACATATGAACTCACAACAGTTGCAACAGCAAGCACAAGATCCATGCAATCTTAAGACAGACAAAAACCCCAGCATGGAGAGGGGAGGTGATCATGAAGTCCTACCTCTAGTTGAGGAACTATTGGCAATTGTCAGGTGCTGGGGGAGAAATGTCAATCTTCTTTATGAGTATAATCTTCTTTATTGTAGGTAAACCAAAAAAAAAATACTCATACATCCAAAAGTATATAGGCAGCAACAATTGAACTTGATGGATTAAATAAAATAAAGAAACAAAGGTAGGTGAATAGGGAAGAGTTGTAGTAGTTTGGGGAGATTTGAAGGAGGCTGTTAAATATTCTGAGAACACATTGTACAAATTTCTCAAAGAACTGATAAAAAACAATGGAAAAAGTTTCAAAGACATTGAAGGCTGAAAATCTGAAGAAAAAGCAATTAGTTGAGAAAATTATTAGTGAAAATATTTAGTATCATAAAAGCCAGAAGAAAAAAAATGTTCAGAGTCATCTACTTGCCCAAATGATGAAATCTGGTAAAATGAAGAAAGAATGATGGACATGGGCTTTAGCAAAATGCCAGCTATTATAGACCTTACTCTAGATAATCTCATGAAGTAAGAACAATGTTCCTGTGTTTTAGGTTGAAGAACTCTGTTTAGTTCTAAGGATTCCTAAGAACCTTACATAACTCAGAGGCTATTTTCTCAGGTTCTACTTGCTCTGCCATTGGTTGCTAGGAATATTCTGACTGAAGATATTTCATGACTTCACAGAGTTAATGAACCAAATATACACAAAGGAAATTCAAATACTGCTTTTGTTTGTTTGTCTGGTTTTTTTCTGACTGGAGACTTGGATTTTTGATCTTGCCTTTGCATTGTAGATAAGCCTTGAAGTTAACTGAACAGAAGGCATCAGAACATACCCAGGACTTGCACCTGCTGCTGTTCCTGCACAGCTGCCCTGTTTGAGCAGTGAAGGTAGAAGCTAGCTAGAGGGGCGGTTTGAGGACTCTCTGCAGACAGTCTTTTCCCTTTGCAGCAATAACCCAGCGTCATGTCTCCACAGACAGCAAGATGATGCTCCACAGAATCCACTTGACTTATTTCTGCACCATGGCTCCTCAGACACCCAACTCTACATGAGTTTAGCAGCCATCAATTCTGCATTTCTCTGATTCCAACTGTGTACCAGAATCTCAGTCTAACCCTGATACTTCCCAGCATTAGCAGAGATATCACAGATTAAGATTTCACTCCCACAATATTGTTCCCTTGTCAAACCTGGGCTGTCCAAAGTTCTACAATTACAAATTCAAATTAGGAGGTTCACCCAGCTCCTTCTTCGTGTTTGGATGATTCACTAGAACAACTATGAGAGCTCAGTAAAGCACTTTATTTATGATTGTCAGTTTATTATAAGGATACAACTCAGAAACAGTTAAGTGGGAGAAAGGGAAAAGAAGGGAGTAGAGCTCTTTGCCTATCAGATACTCTTCTGCTGTTGTACCAACCCTGGAAGCTCTCACACCCTACTGCTAGTAACAAATACAGGTTACATCATGTAAGCATACCAGTGCAGTCATGAGTGGTTTAATACCAGTGAAGCCATGAGTAATTTAATTCACTCTTTACCTCTCTCCCACCCTCAGAAAGGGCAGAATTAACACTGAACCTCTTCAGTTTCATGATTGATTCACCAGAGATGAACCCTCATAAAGTTACTTGAGCACCACCAGCCTCCACCAAAATAAGTCACTATGAGGCAGTAAATCCTAAGTGTTTTAGAGACTGTATGCCAGGACCTAAGGAAAAAAGTCAATATTTATTTTACTGTATCCTAGCCCAGGACAGGACACTTAAATCTTCCTTTTGGGGTATTTGCTAGGCAGTGTCCAGGTGTTTAGACAGAACAGAGAGACATTCTAAGCAGTTTTTTTTGCAATAAATATGGGATACTTCTACCTCCCTAATACTGACCAGGCCAGATACTGTTTAGCTTCCAAGATCAAATGAGATCTGGTATGCTTTATGTGGTTTGATCATTTAAGGGTAGGGGGCTGTTAATTGAGCTTATTTGGGACCATGAATAAAACCTATTCCACATTCAATTAGTTATTTATTCAATCAAAATGCCATACATGGAAACTAATCAAAATGAACACTTAGCCAGGTATAGTCTCAGCAACTGGGCTGCTGATGCAGGAGAATTGCCAAGAATTCAAAGCTAGGCTTGGCTAGAAATCAAGATCTTGTTTCAAAACAAAGCAGATTAAAAAAAAATTCAAGTATTGTTCCATTTATGTTTAGTGAGTTTCCAAATAGAGCAAAATCCCAGCCATAGCATGCTAGTAGAGTACGGATCATGATGTAGGAGACAGACATGTCACTTTCAAAGGCACCTATAGAAAAAGAAATTTAGCGCCGGGCGGTTGTGGCTCATGCCTTTAATCCCAGCACTTGGGAGGCAGAGGCAGGCGGATCTCTATGAGTTTGAGGCCAGCCTGGGCTACAGAGTGAGTCCCAGGAAAGGCTCCAAAGTTACACAGAGAAACCCTGTCTCGAAAAAACAAACAAAAAAACAAACAAAAACAAAACCCTGAGTTGGGAGCTAACACTTGAATATTGCTTTTAATGAGCCTTGCAAGTAAGCTACAAGCAAATCCCATGAACCTATTTTGCTGTTTCTCATCACAGGGATGAGTACATAGACTTTCAAGAAGGAATCCTTGTTATAATAAGGAAAGCCAAAAGCCAATATATATATATATATATATATATATATGGGGAAGCAGAGGTGTGGGTAGTCTAGTCATCTCATAAGCATGTCAACGTGCATTTTGACAACAGTCCCTCTTTGTGTAGTGGTCACAACAAAATAGTTGAAAGCTCATTCAGTTTTCTAACTTTTACACAGACTGATGGCTTACAAGAAGTTATTTTTAAAAATCATGTAAACAATATATTGTCTGCTAATCAATATGTGGAAATCAATAATCCCATGATGTCTCATGAAATTTGAAGGATGTAAGCTCCTCCGAGTTCTTTAAATGAGAAAGTTTGAATTACACGGATCAATAGACAACGATCCACACTGCCCTTTCTGGCAGGCAGCCTGGCCAGGCAGGAGGAAACACCCAGTAAAGAATGAGGTTCTGCAGGCACTGGGTGGAATCACTTTCTTCTTCAAACCCACAGGATGCTTAGCTCATCTATCTGTTAGGACACCTCTCTTGTTTGACTTGAAGTCAATTTTGGATTTGACTTTTGGCCATTACCACACTGTCTTCCCCTTTAGAACAAAAAATGAAACTCTGAACTATTGTTTTATTGCCTACCAGTAAGAAATATGCATATTCAGAATATATAAATACTAACCTCACTTAGCATTTCTTACATTTCAGTTTTAACAGATGATCCATGTGAACTGTTCAAAAAACAGAATAGTAAACACATTGCACATCCACAGCCCTTAATTCTCCCATCTCCCTCTACCCATTGCCCACACACCATCCCTCCACAAAGCCTTACAGTTAACTGCTCTCTTAGCTGTTCTCTCAGCATTTCTGCATGGAAATATATACAAATAAGTGTCTCTAAACTCCTATTTCCTCCAGATATTAAACAAAGCTAAGTAACCTGTACGCTATTCTGATCATTTACAATGTATCATTTTACACCAGATGCCAAAAAGAACACCCCTATGACTTTCGGAGTTATGGAGGACCCCATTGTACGGTCCCATTTCTGCCATCTTAAAGTGTTCATTCTGTGTTTTGGAGCTGAGGAGCCACCTCAGTGCTTCAGGTGCTCTACCACCATCCGTCCAGCCTGAGGGTTGCCTCAGACTGCCTAACAATAAGTTTGTCCTTTGAAGCGGTTGGAACGCTAAGATGAGCACCTCGACCCATCCCCTCATCAAAGCCCTGACCTCTGTGTGTGGAATGACACTCCACCCTGGTGGAGCGTTACTCATCTCACCACATTACTCCGTAGGGTGCAATTGACCCTAACAAAGAGACTTCTCACTTAACAGGCACTGGCCATGCTTTTCAAAAGCACTCAAGCAGGAGAAGGTCTTCCATGGATATTTTTGAAGATAAAAAGAACATGAACAAGTTTCAATTGTTGGAAGCTCAGAACCTTCAAGACAATAGACACATCCAGAATTCAACTACAAGAAACTAGTCTGCCATCAACCAGCAGGAACTTGGCTGAGACCCCCAAGTATTAGATGAAAATACAGCCTAGCTGACACACAGATTTCAACCTATGATACCAGAGCAGATGACCTGGTTACCCCACAGCTGGGTTTTGCCCTATAGGAATGGTGATTTAATAACCCTGGTCATCCTAAACCATTAAGTCTGCAGTTATTTCTTCTTTCTCAAAGTTTCTTTGGGTATTCTTTCTTAGTTAGTTTTTTTTCCTTTTTTTTTAAATTTTGTAATAAATTTAATTTTACATATTGGCCACAGATTCCCCTGTCTTCCCTCCTCCCACCCACACCCCCCCACCCCCCGCCATTCCCACCTCCTCCAAGGCAAGGACTCCCCTGGGGATTCAGCTGGACCTGGTAGATTCAGTTGAGGCAGGTCCAGTCCCCTCCTCCCTACACCCAGGCTGAGCAAAGTGTCCCTGCACAGGCCCTAGGTTCCAAAAAGCCAGCTCATGCACTAAGGATAGGTCTCAGCTCCACTGCCTGGGGGCCTCCCAAACAGTTCAAGCTAATCAACTGTCTCACTTATCCAGAGGACGTGATCCAGTTGGGGGCTCCTCAGCTATTGGTTCACAGTTCATGTGTTTCCACTAGTTTGACTATTTGTCCCTGTGCTTTTTCCAATCATGGTCTCAATATCTCTTGCTCATATAATCCCTCCTCTCTCTTGCCAATTGGACTCCTGGAGCTCCACCTGAGGCTTCGCCGTGGATCTCTGCATCTGCTTCCATCAGTCACTGAATGAGGTTTCTATCATGACAGTTAGGGTGTTTGGCCATCTGATCACCAGAGTAGGTCAGTTTGGGCTTTTTTTTTGACCATTACCAATAGTCTATTGTGGAGGTATCTTTGTGGATTTCTGGGGACCTCTCTAGCACTTTGCTTCTTCCTATTCCCATGGGGTCTTCATTTATCATGCTATCTCTTTCCTTGTTCTCCCTCTCTGTTTTTGATCCAGCTGGGCTCTCCCGCTCCCCTAAGCTCTCTTTCCCCTGACCCTTGTCCCTCATTAACCCCCCTCATGTCCAGTTTGTTCATGTAGATCTCACCATTTCTCTGTCATTGGGTGATCCCTATGTCTTTCTTAGGGCTCTCTTTACTAGGTAGCCTCCCTGGAGTTGTGAGTAGCAGTCTGGTCATCCTTTGCTTTACATCTAGTATCCACCTATGAGTGAGTACAAAGAATCATCAGGTCATACTTCAAAAACCTCTACTCCACAAAACTGGAAAATCTAAAAGAAATGGATAATTTTCTGAATAGGTACCACATATCTAAGTTAAATCAAGACCAGATAGACTATTTAAATAATTCAATAACCCCTAAGGAAATAGAATCAGTCATTAAAAGTCTCCCAACCAAAAAAAGCCCAGGACTAGATGGTTTCAGCACAGAATTCTACCAAATGTTCAAAGCAGAGTTAATACCAATACTCTTTAAATTGTTCCACACAATAGAAACAGAAGGAACATTACCAAACTCCTTCTATGAGGCTATAATTATCCTGATTCCTAAACCAAAAAAAGATGCAACAAAGAAAGAGAACTACAGACCAATCTCCCTCATGAACACTGATGCAAAAATACTCAATAAAATACTGGCAAACAGACTCCAAGAACACATCAAAACAATTATCCACCATGATCAAGTAGGCTTCATCCGAGGGATGCAAGGGTGGTTCAACATATGAAAGTCTGTCAATGTAATACACCATATAAACAAATTGAAAGAAAAAAAACCACATGATCATCTCTCTAGATGCTTAAAAGGCATTTGACAAAATCCAACACCCCTTCATGATAAAGTTTTTTTCTTCTTACAAACTTTCTCAAATCAGCTTATATAATTTTAGGAAAACAAAACACGTGGTATGAATGAATTAACATCAAGACAACTGATGCATTTTTTTTTGTTATTTTGGGCATTTATAACTCAAGAGCCTGTTAATTCATCCCAGCTTTTATATCTGCATCACTGAACCCGTGAATTATCTTCTCAGATCATTTGGGTTTGTATCACTTAGCATTAGCTTCTTTCTAGGAAGGGTGTCCACACTATACAAGGGGTGGGGGCACATGCTGTGTATTCCTGAGTCCTGGCTCAGGTTATTTGTATGAGTGTGTGAGGATCAGAGGATAGAGGAGAGGTAGTCAAGAGAGGAAGTCCATTCCCACCTCTGCTTGCATCAGCCCTACTTGCCATAGAGGGAATTACCCACTTGGTGTGTCTTACCTTATAATCTGGCTGCCCACTTTATAAGGACACATTCACTATAGCTATCTCATTTCTAACTAAGGTGTTTTGCAAACATGTAAGGTTAGCACTTTTGACTTATGTATATGTGTGTATGTCATATGTGTGGACGTCTTTGGTGGCCAGAAAAGGGTGCCAGATCTCCTGGATCTGGAGTTACAGGTAGTTCTGAGCCTCTGTAAATGGGTTTTGAGAAGAGAACTCAGTTCCTTTGCAGGAACAATGTGCACTTCATCTGATGAACCATCTCCCCAGCCCCATCCCCTTGCCATGTACTCTTAACTCTTAATAGTAACATGAAGATTGATTTTAAAATTCTCTAATTCTCTTCTCTTGTAACTAACATTTTTAAAGAAGATGTTAAAATATCTCAAAGTTAAACTTTCCTGGGCTCAGACATTTTACAGCTCTTAAATGAAGCATTCAGCTTGAGAATACAGAAGGCAACATTTCCTAAAGGAAAAAAACTGCAAAGCTCTGATTATTGGATTTTTTATGGAACAAAAGAAGGCAAACTCCAAACTGTGAACTATTGAGATACTTGGAAATAAAAAGACTCTCTCTGATTTTATTTGCATCACTCAAAATTTAGTTAGAAGTTGAAAGAGATGATAGAAATGATTTTTATGAGTCCTTTAGAGCTTAATGAGTTTTATTTCTCAAGTAAACCATTGTTGAGGAAATTAACGTCTTATGGTTTTTTTTTTTTAAAGGAAAGAAACAAACATTACTTTCTGTGTTCTCTAAAAGTTCTGTATGAGTCTGAGAACAAAGACAAGAGAAGGGGTTTACTTAGTAAACAAGGCTGGTTTATGTCACAGGGCAAGACTAAAAATAGAAAAGAAGCTTCATATTCAAACGTGGAAATTGGTAGATGATTGTAGAACAAATTGAAAGAAACCTTGTGGTAGCTGTGGGTACCTGCACGAGATCTGAACAAGATCAAGCCAATAAACATCCCAGCTTTGATGGGGATGGGGGGTGCGTATCTCAGAAGAATTCATTCCTAGCTGAGAGTTATTGGAGATTAATGGCAGACAGAGGGGGAAGACTAAGTTTTCTTTGGGACTGTTTCCTTCTCAAGGCTGTATTCTAGCAAATGACCGTACACACATGCACATAGGGTGGCTGCATTTGGACTCAGTATGTTACAAAGGGAAAAAAGCAAAAGCAAAAATAGCAGAGAATATGAAGTTAGGAGGGGACTTATGGAGGGATCTGGGAGAAACTTAAAAGGATGCATATGATCACAATATAACGTATATGTACATGAAATTCTCGAAGATAGATAAATAAAATCAAAATCTGGAAAAATATACTATAATAAAAACAGCATTTGTTCTAATTGTATACTAAAATATCAGGCTTACCTGGTTCACAAATAATGTCAATCAAAAGAGCAACTAAGGAAATGATAGAAAAGTGAGCTTCTAGAAGCCTGTTGTCATGGAACACAAAGCTCAGTGACAATGTCTAATCAAGCCGGACACAGCACAGCCTGTATTCAACTGGTGTATTTCCTTTAACTGCTTCATTGGAATCATCCCGTCTTTGTCAAATTCCAGATTTTACAATTTTTGTTAATCTTGGGCTCAGTGTGGGCATTGTTCCGAAGAAGCCCTCTATCTGAGGGAGCAGGCAGGCCATCTCTTGGACCCTTCACCTCTCCACACTCCAGCTGGTGACATTTGCCTTTTGCTGCAAATGCTTCTAACGGCTTGGAGATGCTCTGAAGTATCAGCTGATACCATTTTTAGGTGATATTTTTAAATTTTTCAATATCACTTTATAAAATGAACCCTGGGGAATCATAAGCTCATAGGGTCCAACATAAGATGATTTAAATAGAATAGCATCCCAAGGCACCTGGGAGGCAAATCATGGCTATGAGATCACCTGCACCCTGCTGGAGGCAGCTTCATATTGGGCTTTATGATCTTACTTGGAAGCACATTTAAAGCAACTAGCACATAACTAAAATTATAATCTGCACTCTGAAAAATAGATAACTATACATATTTCTCTCTCTCTCTCGGGTCTTCTTTAACTGAGTAATTACATGCTTTGTTCTAATATTAAAATTAAGTTGTTATTTTTTCACTTGTTTATAAAAAGTAGAAAATAATATTTTATTGGTAGTTTACAGCCACAAGTATTTGTTCCAAAGAGAATGAATCATAAGAAGATGTCTGAAGGCTTCAAGTAAGTGTAGAGTGGGGAGGAGGCACAAAGTGTCATCAGGGCTTTGGGAAAAGTCCCACTCCCTTACACTGCTTCCCATGTCTGAGATGTGAGGAAGCCAGCATATACTCCCCACCATTTCTGAGGATAACATGAGGTCGGATGCAGAGCACATAGATCTTAGAACAGTGTGGACCTCACAGGTCAATCTTACTCCCTCCACAGGCTCTCTGGCTTTACCAGAGAGAAACTGGAAAGGAAAAGAAAACATTTGAAGAGTTGGACATTGCCGGTACCTGTCCATCTTCACCTGTCTAAAATTGCAGAAGGGTGAGCAGAACCATAGCCAAATTCATGCTAGGTGACCCACTTTCTAGGGAAGAATATTAATTGTTTTCTTGCTGTACAAGTAATTACCCATGGTCATGATATAAAAGAATGTGTGTGTGATCTCTCAGTGTTTGTGAATCACACAACAAAATACATGAACCAGGATTCCCTGGGGTGTGTCCAGAATGCAATTGAGTTGGAGGCTGGTCTATACTCTCATATAGCAATGCCTTTTCCATGTTATTGGGATAATTCAGTCTCCTGAACTTATATAATTGGGACCTACACTTCCGGCTGGCTCTGGGCAGGGGTTCACTCTCAGCTACTCACAGTCATGGTCAGTCCCTGTCCAACCTACCAGAGCACTGGTGCTTGTTGCTTCAGAGTATAATTGCATGACACAGGCTGAGTGCTCATACCGAATAAAAGTTTAGTCAGCTCAATGAAGGCTTAGAAATTCAAGGTTGGGGACCTGACTGGCAAGATCCCTTTCCCAGGTATAAATACTCCTCAGATTCCCAAGTTTATACAAGACATAAGATGATGGAGCACAGTAGTCAAACTCAGGCATCTCTTCCTTCTTATGAATCCACAGTCCCACTGGATCAGAACCTCACCCTTACAGTCTAATTTTCTATTCACATTAACTACAAATTCTTAGAAAATAAGTCAGCAACTTCCAATTTATGACACATGATATTTTAATTTATAATTTATTTAAAATTTGAAACTAATACAGGAATAATTACTCTCCAGCAATTTTGACATCCAGCAAGATCAACTCCACTGTGTTTTAGGACCTGGGTAACTTCAGTGTCTGTCTGGTCTAGGCCTGACACACCACCCTACAGTCACCTTTTACCTTTATGAAAGGCAGCATATGAATGTAGCTAAGTGGTTTTATCAGCCTGTTTCCAGCCTTTAGAATTTTGGGAGAGCAACTACATGATTTCACTCATCTCCTCTGTACCCCTGGATCAAAGCTAGCTGGCATCCTCCTGAGAGGTCTTCACACTTTGTATAGTGATGGTATCACCCTGTCTCTGTCTTTTCCTGAGATAATTATGGAAACCCATAAGTCATGTCTCATAGCAAACCCTCTGTGCAACTAGACACCTGTTCCTCCTGAGGAATCAGTAAAATGTCCAGGTAGATGCTTGGATTTTTTCAGAGCATGCTTTCCTGGCAGTCAGACTCCTATTTTTTACTATATTTATGGCCTGGATAAGCTAAGAATTTCCATAGTTACACAAAAGTAATGCCTTTTTTTCCTTAGTGGTTGGTCTTTCAGATTTTCTTGTCCCCTAGATATGAAGCAAAGATTTCTGCTTAGGTCTTGTTTATTTGAAGGAAATAATTCAGCTGAAAGATGTGGATAATTTAAACAGAATTTATTTTGAGAAGAAAATCAAAAGGAAGGTGTAGTCCAGAATGGAGTAAAACATCCTGGAAGTTGGGAGGAGCCCAATAGTTTCTGCCTTGGGTATCCTTCAGAAATTGAGATTTTTAAATAAGTGTTTATGTGTGAGTAGCACACTAACTGGACTAAAGATACTCTTCCATTTCAAATGATGTTGGACAGTATCTCTCCTTTGAAATATTTCTTCTCAAAATGATTTTCTTGACAAGTCCACAGAAAAGTGTGGAGAAGTCTGTGGGAGGGTGTTACAAACTAGAATACAAATAACGCTGTAATGCAGAGGATGCAGACCCTCCATTGGTGCCCAGATGTGGCAGCAGGGACAATGACTTGTTTTCTGGTACATCACAAAGAGCTAACTTGAAGATTCAAGGATATAGAAACTCAGAAGTGCATTCTGTGTTAGGAGACACAGCTACCAAGATATGACTACAGTTTCCTTGATTAAATTTTTGCCGAGGTCTCCTGGGCTGGTCATATGAACTGGCCAATGTTAATAACTGTATTGAGGTGGGACACAGGGATTGCCCAAGTTCATGAATATTTAGTTCTCAGTGATTTGGAATGAGCTTTGTACCTAGCTTGTAAGAATCTAGAAGGACATAACTGGAGCATGAATATAAGCAGCCAGCCACTCAAGAAGGGATGACTGGCCTCTAGCCAGAACCTTAAAACTTCATTAAGACACAGGGTGGGGCGGGGGTGCGAAACACACAATGTATATAAGTATATTCCACACATTCCTCATGTTCATTCTGAGCTAACCTAGGATTGCAGTAAAGAGTATTATGGCAGAGAGGGAAAGCATGGCCATGAGATGCAGCTCACCTCACAGCAGGAAAACTAGTCTGCTTATCCCATGGTGGCAGGAAACAAAGAGTTAGAAGAAGGACCAGGGTCCAGATGCACCTCCAGCAATATGGTCATTACTGACTTTCCTCCTCAAACCAGGTCTTACTTCCAGGAAAATAGATTCACCCATTGGTTAGTTTACAACCTTCATAGTCCAACACCTCTCAATGATTGGAGTCATCAGCTAGCCCGAGCCTTTCACTCCAGAGCACTTTGGGGGGCACTTCATATGCACACATGACATCTAACCACAGCAGTGATATTGGTTGATCTCTGTACTTCACTGTAAGTTCTTATTGATGAGACTTAGGCACTTATAAAATTTTAGCATTTTCAAAAGTTCAGCAATTGACCACAATTGATCTTTTTCTTTTCTTTATTTATCCATTTATTTATTTAAAGATAGGTCTTGGAACCTTGTTTAGGTGGCTTTGATACTCCTGGGCTCTCAAGTTAGTATCTTTCATGAGCCTTGCTGGTTGCTGGGACTACAGGTGCCATCGCCACATCGACCTTTTAATTGACACTTTACTGGTTAATTATTTTCTTCCAACCACTATAGTATTCTGGTTGATTTTTAAATCATGAGACTGGGGAATATTTTTCTATAGGTATTTGTGCATTTAGTAAGGATTAAATTCCTGTCCCCAATTGTGTTTGTAACATGTTCAATTTAGTTTTAAATACTTTAGAATATTTGATATAAAATGAAAACCATGCCTTATCTTTCACTTGATTTTCTAGCGGTTTCTCACCAATGCAGGGAAAGCCTTATGCCTGTATGTTGATTTTGTGTCATCACTCTGAAAACTGTGTTCAATAGTTTGTTGAATTCTGTGGAATCCTATACAAATTATGACATTTCATATAAATTATGAATATTAAATCACTTACTTTAACAGCAACTGTTCCTCAGATTCTATGAAAGCAACTGCTGATGAGTTGTGAGCAGGATCCACTTTACAGTGACTAGAGCTGTCCTACAGGAGGCATCTGAGAATTGGGTCCTCTTTGTCCAAGCGTGACAAACCATCTTTCTATTTGTGTACTGCAATCTTTTGGAAGACTATGAGAATGAGATGTGGATAGTGACATACATGTTTAATCCCAACATTTGGAAGGCACAGATAGTTGGATCTCTTTGAGTTCAAGGTCAGCCTTGTCTACATAACAAGTTCCAGGTCAACTGGGGTACACAAGCAGTTTCAGGGTAGATGGGCTACATAGCAAGACCTTGTCAAGAACAACAAGAACAAGGCAATATACTTTTCTTCCATCAACTGCTTTTTACCCCATTGAGTGTGATATTGTCCCACCAAATGTCTACAACTGAAACTATATCTCTGCTTACTTTCTTTCCATTCTCTTCTTCTGCATATCTCTCCTTTATGGTTCTCTCCTAGGAATACATTTGACATACAGTCTACATATGAATATCCATCACAAGTTCTAGGGCTAGACAACGCAACATAAGACCCCTTATATTTTGTCTAACTATTGACCAATCAGTATAATATGGATTCAACACTTTTGCCTTTGTTGATTATTCCTTAGTATTGTTGTAAAGAATTTTAAACTTATGGAGGTAAAAAGATTCTAATTGAAACTTGATTTTAATTGCATTAAACCTATAACTTTAGACTGGCATATTTAAGAATATTAAGCTTTCTCATGCAGAAATATGGCCCTCTGCTTCATTTGCTCAAGCAATCATTTATGTCCCTCAGTAAAATATCTCCTCCATTCCTTATTAAATCTATCACTGCATGTTTCACATTGGGAGTTAGTGTAGAAGTATTTTTAAATTATTATTATGTTTTATTCCCTGGTTGTTTGTTGGTTCTGTGGAAGCAATGGGTATTTGACTTTATGTGTTATTGCAATGGTGTAGTCATGAATAAGAGCACTACGTTTTCAGATGACATGAGGCAAATAGATTTTTTAGCATCTCAAGAATAAGGAATTCAAAGTGAACACAAGGCAGATGGAAATACAAGATCACTGCATACAGATGCATTGATGCTCTCTTTAAATGGGAGACTGTAAAGAAAACCCACAGATGACACTGCAGTGATCATGGTTCATAAGCTAGGCAAGCATGTAAACTGTGACCTGATGTCCAAAACCAAACAATGGTCAAGATGCTAGATGGTTCTATTAAAGATGAGGTCAAAGAAGTAGCTGAGAGTCCTGATGATTCTTTGTCACTAACTTGCCATTGTTATATACAATAGCAACTTGCTAGAATCAAATGTTTCCATCAATAATTTTAATAGCATTTAATTTTGTTTTTTGTATTAAATATTTAGAATCATCAAATCATAAATTGTTGCACACTTTATACTAAACCTTCTTCATTTAGAAGATAAAAAAGTTAATGTCCAACTAGTAGTAATTACCTTTCTGACATTTCATTTTCAATTAAAGCTACCAGAATTCTGGATTATTTGATAGTACCTCTTCCACTTACCCCATGTCAAGGCAGTGGTCGCCATGCTGTAGTTTGTATGCTCACAGACATGGACACTGGGGTAGGCCCTAAGTAGACACTCACCATTGCCTTTATAAGTCAGGTCCAATGTTCCTGTGAAACTTCTACCCACCACTAATTTTACTAGAAACAGCAGAAAGCATAGCAATGAATTTCTTTTGTGTCCGTCTTGACTTCCCACTTACCCTTACTCTGATATTGGATTGATCTTTCGTTTATATATTGGAGATTGGTGTATAAAACAGCTTTTATTATGATATCATTTGCTTAAAATTTTTCAGTAGCTCTCATTACCATATGGATTTAATGCCAACCCCCTTAAGTTGTTTTTTCCTTTTTTCTTTTTCTTTTAGACAGGATGCCCTATAGCTCAGGTTGACCTCTAACTTACTTTCTAACAGAAGATGAACTTGAACTTCTAATCTAGCTGCATCTACTTCCTCAGACCTGGAATTACAGGTTAATGGCACCATGCCCCCATTAATCCAGAACAGTAAATCACAGCCAGGGCTTTGTGCATGCTAGCCAAGCTCTCTACCAATTCACTTATGTTCGAGGGCTCAGTCCATTGAAGGTGGTGCCACCCTAGGGCAGGTTGTCCTGAGTTGTGTAAGCAAGATGAACAAGCTATGAGAAGCAAGTCACCAAGCTGTGTTACTCCATTGCCTCTGCTTCAGTCCCTGACTCCATATTCCTGCCTTGATTTCCTGCTCTGATATCCTCAGATTATGGACTGTGATATGGACATGCAAGGGAAATAAGCACCCCTTTGCCAAGTGGTTTTTGGTTGTGGTGTTTCATCACAGCTCTAGATACCCCAACTAGGGCAGTGGCCATTAATTAAGATAGCCTGTCAAGTGTCAGAACCAAACATCTTGGTCCCTTTTACAAGTTTTAAACCCAGGGGTCAGACAGACCAGTGTATGTGAGACAAAGAAAGACATACCCTTTCACTTAAAGTGTTTCCTCCCATCTCAGAATCCCGCCTGTCTTCTTTAGCTGCCCTGGGCTGTTTCTGTTGTTTCCTCTGTGTTTCTCAGAACAGCCTACACTTGCATCTAAGATAACTGTTCTCATTTTAACATTTTATTTCTGCCTGTCTGCCTCTCTGTGTAGCTTGTGAATTCCTGTGGGATCTGGAGTTGTGTTCTTCTTTATATTATACTACTTGGTTGCAGTAAGTATTCAAAATACAAAGCAGTGAGAGTAGGAAGAAATTCTCAAAGTTAGAAAAATTAGTGGCAACTTATAGAGAAAAATTCAGGATCTAGAATTGCCTACAATCATATTATTTAGTTTCCAAACATCTGCTAATTTCAAAATTGAAAACCTGACTTCTAAGCAATTTAATTAATTTTTTAAGATCACAATGGTGGTATCAGATGCATCATTATTTCAGTCCAGATAGGGTAGGTTATGTTATAGCGAGCTTCAAATTTTACTGTCCTAAAGCCAGAGATTATTAGTCAAGAGCCTAAAACCAGAGACTATTAGTCAAGAGCCTAAAACCAACATGGCGCCATAGTACATGGTATAAAGAGAAGCTCCAATGTCAAGAGAATGGCTTGTACCCTCTCATACACTTCACCAAGTCTACTTGACTTGACTGCCCCTTCCTTTTCTGAGGCCCTACCTTCCTCCCTGTGAAACCACAGACCCTTTTGTCCCCTCTTTTTTTTCCTTTTTTTATTAAGAGATTTTCTATTCATTTTACAATCCAACCACAGATTCCCCTGTCCTCCCTCCTCCCACCCCCAACATTCTCCCCCAACCCACCCCCCATTCTCACCTCTTCCAAGGCAAGGTCTCCCATGGGGAGTCAGCAGAGCCTGGTACATCCACAGACCCTTTACATGCAGCAGATGGATAGAATTTTTTTTTTAATTTGGTCTTAACATTTTCTCTTTCCCTCAGTTCAAATCCACAAGTTTTCTATTCTATTATTATATTAAATTATCCAGTCCAGCATCATGTTTCTAGGAAATCAGAGCAATTCACCTTTGTAAACTTTCATATACATCTGTGCCTTTGAAATGTAGCAGTTCTAATGTCTCAAATGATTTTAGCCAAACCAGCAATGAAACAATAGCGAAAACATCTCCTAGCTCATATCTAGATACAGTAATACCACTTGCTCAGTGTTCCCCACAGTTGGTTATCACCCCAAACTGCTGTTCTCAGTAGACTCAAGAGAGATCACATTCAAATCACAATTGTATTTGAGCATATGGTTACAATTGTTGTATTTTTTTCACTAGTTAACTGTTCTTATTATTTTACTCTGTCTAACTTATAAATGAAACTCTATTCTAGGTTGATTGACTAGGAAACGTCAAGGTGTTGATGGGTACTGGGAGTAATCTAGTGATTTAGATACCCACATGGTGTTATAGACCATAAGGTGGCCCTCAGGACAAAAGTGTAAACACTTCATTATACGATTAATTCATAACACATACTCATTCTTTTTCTGAATAAGCATTTATCAAATACCTACTAAATAGTTCAGAGAAGATTATACCCTTTCTTTTTTTCTTTTTTACTGAAATTACCTAGATAACTGTTAAACACTCTGCACTGGATACATGGGAAGATCCTTGGAATGCTTCCTTTCATGGAGACTTGACAATATATAGGTGAAAATGACCTTGACTCTTGATTCCCTTCTCCCCTTCATCATGTTAGATTTCATGGAATTCCAGGGCTGGGCCCAGGTCATTCAAGCATGTTGGGCAAGCATTCTACCAACTGAGCTCCTTGTTCTGGCCTTGGGGATAGCTTTTCATGACAGACATGCAAATTTTTGAAGGACCATGTCTTGGTTACCTTTTTCTACCACTGTGAAAATTACTATGTCCAAGGCAAATTATAGAGGAAAACATTGGATTTGGGGGTTATGATTTAAGAGGGTTAAAGTCCATGATGGCAGAACAAAGGTCTCATAATAGGAACGGCTGAGAGCTTGTATGTTCATCTGCAAGTTGGATGGAGAGAAGAGAGAGAGAAAGAACTGAGAATTGCTTAGTCTTTTGAAACCTTAGTCCACCCCCACCCAGTGCCATGTATCCTCCAATGAGGTCACATCTCCTAATTCTTCCCAAACAGTTTCACCAACTAGGGACCAAACATTTACATATATGAGCCTGTGGGGGCCATTCTCATTCAAACCACCACAGACCAGATCCCATCCCTACACTTCGATCAAATTCCAAATGTGTATTTGTGGAATAAATGCAACAATAATAAAAAAAACCATAATTGTCTGCTTTAGGTAGTTTTATCTGGACAATATTAAATTGTGGCCCTGCATAAAGAACATGTCTTCTCCTTTGTGTTTCTGGAAAAAGTATCATCAAGAGTAATGTGCTGAGGCCTGTCTCCTTTGCACACTGAGAACAATATGCATTGCTCAAAGTCCAATTACCTGCTTTTCTCCTGGGACCCTTAGCTTTTATTATGAGCCAGTGTGCTACCTGTATGGGAACCCTGAGGGCTGGTTGGTCTAAGGTAGATGCTGACTGCCTGTGCAGACCACCACCTTTCACTCAGCTGCTCCACACTTGATATTTTCAGCCTTGCTGACCCTTTCTGTTGAATGATGCAGTCTGATCTTGCATCCATTGCAAAAGATTCTGCTCTGCCATTATAGCATTTCCCTTCTTTTACAAAGTACCTTTGTAGATTCTTTACCTAAGCTCATATTTTTATTTGATAAGTTAAAAGATGAAAGAATTATCTGATTTGAAGAGAAGCCAAAGCATACTTATTCACTATTTTAGTAGAGATATGGCCCTCCTCCCCCACATGATCCATACATATGAATTAAATATCTAATATAGATCTAGTTTTAATTTTTCCCATTTGATTTCATTGACCATTTTTCTAATTCAATGAAGGGAAAATATTTGTTAACATTCAAGTTGAGTAAAGGGAGATGTTTAGAAGTACTATCAAACAAAAATGCTTTGCAATTAAGAGGTCTAAGACTCTGACTGGGGACTTGGGGAGCACTTCAGAAAGATCGTCCTGGCTGTTAGGGGAGGCTATAATGCTGTCCATTCTTCCCGTAAGATTGAATATGTAGTGCCATCTACTGGTATGTATGACAAATTCAAAGGAAAACAAACCGCTTCTTTCTCCTACACAGGATGTAGAAACATTTATTGGAAAGATGGTCTTCTCCAATTACAGACTGAACAGCAAAAGGCTGTGCTCTGTACACAAAATTTATTTAGGTACCCACCATGTTTACTCTCTCATCTTATATTTTCATGAAAAAATGTTTTTAGTTGCTAAAATATTATGAACTGTTTCAGGGTTAAGTATCGGGACAAATTGACTATTGTATAATGTCAACTTAATTTTATAACTTAGTGTTTAACTAAGTTTCAACACAGAAAGTATAGTCTGCCCACAGAAGGTACAGTGTCCTCTTGGAGTTGGGGAGAAAGATGCAACCGCAGGTCTTTTCCCAGGTCCACTGACAAAGCTTCTTTCCTTTAACAAAATCCCCAGGAGCAAGCAACCCCATTGCAAAAGACTGATTAGCACAGTGTAAGGAAAAGACATGAGAAGAAATAAAAACCAAAACTAATATGCATGAAAAATAAAACAATGGAGAGGAAGGTCTCCAGATTGTCATGGTTCCAGAACCATCTATCAGTTTTCAATCTTCAAATGGACCTCATTCTACAATTAAAACATTTTGAATCACTGTAAGATAAATTTAAGCAGTTATGAAACAAATTATATCTCCGTTAAGGAAGGACAATTAGGAACAATTCCCTCTAGCTATATGTTAATATTATACTTTTGTGCATATTGGGATTCATTTTTCTGTTTGACATCTGTGATGGGGTTTTCTGTAAGATTAATGGTTGAGACAGTTACACCAGCAGCCTCTCAAGAGCCTACAGAGAAAGGCTGTGGGGACAAGGCACAATGAGGAGCTGCAGCAGAGGGTGAAGTCAGCAGAGGTACCAAGCCTCATGCACATGTGAGTGCATACAGATATGCACATACACACATGCACATGCTCGCATATACACAAAACGCACACAAGTGTATGGACATTGCATGTGAACAAACATGCACACAAATGCATGCATAAAATCTCATATCGATACATGCATATAGCATGTGAATACACATGCATGCACACAGCTTCATGTGTCTATGCATATAGCATATGCACACACATGCATGCACACAAATGTGTATACATACCTGCACACATTAAGTGCACTCATGCACATAGCATGTGAACACATGTGCATGCACAGAAACTGAACATGAAAGTATACACATTCACACACACACACACACACACACACACACACACACACACACACACAAACACTTTGATAATGATCCTTCAGTATCAAATTTATAGGCCGCAGAAGCCAAAATGTACCACTTTTCCCAGTCCTCCACAGGTTCTCCTCTACAAGAAGATGGTTCCTTGCCTTTCATGTACCAGATGCTTCTGTCCTAAAGAGGAATGCGAATGGACGTGTGTACACTACAGGGCCAAGAGCACAGTCTCCATTTCCATCACCTGCACAAGTGCCCTTTCCTGCAGCATGTGTCCAGCTGTCACTTCAGGGGAGTACAGGCAAGCTCCACATGCTCTACGCCAGCTTCAGAGTGCACGTTTTCCAATTGTTAGGTGCTAATTAGACGGCTACATCACATCCATTGATAGTAAATGAAGTTGTCCTTATCTTCCATAGTATTATTACTTATTTCTGTTCTGGATCAATCGATTGCTGAAAATTCATTAAGACTCTGCACCATAATGAGGAATTTGTATTTCTTGTATTTCAGGTTTGTGGGTGTGTTTCTTATATTTTAAGGCAATTACACTGAATTGTAATATTCTAAAAAAAAACCCTGATGTTCTATACTTACATTATCCTTCTCTTTATTCTTAATAATTTTTGATATTTTGTGCATAATTTGATACTACCCTAAACAGGCTAAACTTCAAATATCACAAAATAGAAAGAATTCCATCTCATTGAAGATCTCAATTGAAGCCAGGTTTGATTGTGTAAGCCTGTGACTCTGGCTACTCAGAAGGCTTGGGTAGGAGTACCCAGAGTTCATTCCTCCCTGCAGCAGAGGGAATGCAGTCCAGGCTGAACAATCTAGTGAGACCCTGTATCAATTTCTCAAGGTAAAACCTGGGAGGTGTGACAGCTCATGGTTTAGCATATGCCAGGCCCTGGGTTTAACCACTAGTCATAGAAATAAAACAAAAAGAGTTCAAGTGTGTATTTTTGTGAAAGTAAAACCAAGAAAGAAAAATGAGTTGCCACAGTATGTATGAATCTTATAAAATAATTCTAAAATAATTCTAAAAGAATAGAGCTGGACACAAGATAGTAAACTGTATGATTATAATTAGTATAAAATTCAACTTAATACAGAAAAAAATCTATGATGATAAAAGTAAATTTGTGCTTGTCCCAGCAGGGGAGTACTGAACAAAGAGAAACAGCTTGGGGAAGTTCCTTGGGGCACAGTGTCCTTGGCCTGCACTGTGGTTAAATGGGAGTCAACATTCATAGGCAACATATATAAGAGAAAATGTATTGAATTGTATGCTTAAGATACATGCACTTCCTTCCACACTACATGCCAAAGTTCAATAAAGTAATTAAACTGTAAAATACAAGAAGGTAATTGATTTCAGGGCATTTTCACCTTCTTCAAGTCTGTAACAGAAGTAGAATACCTAGGTGAGGTGTTTGGAGTGAGAACAAGGGTTGGGCAATGAGCCTTATAAAGATAAGATCTTATCAAAGAAGTCAATATAGTTGAACAATAAGACGGAGATGAACAGATAATGAATACAAGGAGAGTACTGTTCAATATAGGAGTAATCAGAAGGGAGGTCCAAATAACCATCAACTCATTACTCTGTTTCAACATCTGGAATCCTGAGTGTAGCTCAGTTTTCAGTTTGGTATATTATGAAATATATATTATTCCCATAATCCAGTGAGGTTGTATAAACAATGATCAGGGACAGGCTGAGTACTGACTGTAGACTCACTCCATGCTCAGGAAAGTGACGTGTTTGAGAAACAGCTGCCTTTCTTGCAGCTCTCCTTCTAGCAAATCCCCCTTTGGATTGGCTTTCCACCTTCACATAGTGCTACAATTGGAATGGCTTACACAGTAGACATGCTTTACCTTCCAGTTGTCAAGGCTAGAAATCCAACTCTGTTGTAGGCTGAGCCACACTCTCTGAAAACTCTGAAGAAGGGACTCCAGGCCTCTCTCCTAGTTTCCCTAGTTCCTTCGTGTAAGGTGACATAATTTCATTATCCCCAGAACATTATCTCTTCATGCAAGTCTATGTTTTTGTAAAGACAGGATCATACTGGATTAGGATACATCCGGTTTATAGTCTGCAAAGAGCCTGTTTTCAAAAAGGTCCTTTCTATCACAGAGAGTGGCAGCTAGACTTCATCATTGGAGCCTTGCAGTTTAATACATGACACCCCCCTCCATAATCTTACTACTGATAGTTACTATCCTTTACACTCATCTTAATTAAATGGTCAAAAGCAATTCCTCTTTCTTAGGACTTCATTTCACTCAGTTTTACAGCCGTCATTTAAACCCAAAATGACAGCTGATCATTTTCCTGTTAAAAGAGAATAGCAGTCATTTCAAGAATTATTTATAAATTTTCCAGCAAATTATTTATCCTATTATTAAGGATCCCAGGACTGTAGCTATAAAGGCATTATGTCGGGATGCAGGAACCCTCTATGAAGACACTCACCACACACACCTGAGATGTGGAAATGGGAATGCTAATGACTATAAAGTGCTGACTCCCATTGTTGCCACAGCTATTGCCCGCATTCTTACCACCTTCTGTCTGGATTATTTGAACAATTTCCTAGTGCGCTTACTACCTCCATCTCATCCCTACAAATGCATTGTCCAAGATGCTCTATGTCACCAAGTCCCCCACAACAATACTATATTAGATCAGAATGCCCCTCAAGATAATGTCCCATATTTTGATAATGTCTTTCAAATCCTTATTTAAGTGAAACTCAACTCTGAATGTATCTCATCCTCTCTGCCCCTATGAAAATTTCCATGTCTTTGTCTCTGCTTAGAATATTCTTTCAGCGTCATCCACTAGTTGAGTCCTTAATCCCTGCATAAACCTCCACATATACTCTATGGGCTAAATTAGGTGTGACTTTCTACCTCCATCAAGATCTGCCAAAGGCTTAAAATTCTTATTATACAGGTCTTTCATTTGTTTGGTTAGAGTTACCCCGAGATATCTCATATTATTTGTGGCTATTGTAAAGGGTAATGTTTCTCTAATTTCTTTCTCAGCCCATTTATCATTTGTATATAGGAGGGCTACTGATTTTTTTGAGTTATTCAGAAAATAGAAAGATCTCCCATGTTCTTGAATAGGTAGAATCAACATAGTAAAAAATGGCCATCTTACCAAAACCAATCTACAGATTCAATGAAATCCCCATCAAAATCTCAATGCAGTTCTTCCCAGAACTTGAAAGAACAATACTCAACTTCATATGGAAAAACAAAAAAACCAGATTACCTAAAACAATCCTATATAATAAAGGAACTTCCAGAGGCATCACCATCCCTGACTTCAAGATCTACTATAGAGCTCTAATAATAAAAACAGCTTAGTGTTGACATAAAACCAGACACACTGATCAACGGAATCAAATCAAAGACCCTGACAAGTCACACACCTACAAACACCTGATTTTTGACAAAGAAGCTGAAATGATACAATGGAAAAAACAGAAAGCATCTTCAACAAATGATGATGGCATAATTGGAAATCTACATGTAGAAAAATGCAAATAGATCTATATCTATCTCCATGAAAAAACTCAAGTCCAAATGGATCAAAGACTTCAACATAAATCCAGTTACACTGGACCTCATAGAAGAGAAAGTAGGAAGTAGCCTTGAATTTATTGGCACAGAAGACCTCTTCCTAAATATAACACCAGTAGCACAGACACTGAGAGCCACAATTAATTAATGGGACCTCCTGAAACTGAGAAGTTTCTGTAAGGCAAAGGACACTGTCAATAAGACAAAAAGGCAGCCTATAGAGTGAGAAAATGTCTTTATCAACCCCACATCTGACAGAGGGCTGATCTCCAAAATATATAAAGAACTCAAGAAACTAGACATGAAAATATCAAATAATCCAATTAAAAATGGGCTACAGAGCTAAACAGAGAATTCTAAATAGAAGAATCTCAAATGGCTGAAAGACATTTAAGGAAATATTCAATATCCTTAGCCATCAGGGAAATGCAAATCAAAATGACTCTTAGATACCATATTACACCTGTCAGAATGGCTAAGATAAAAAACACCAAAGACAGCTTATGTCGGAGAGGATGTGGAGAAAAGGGAACACTCATCCACTGTTGGTGGGAATGCAATCTTGTACAGCCACTCTGGAAATCAGTATGGTGATATCTCAGAAAATTGGGAATCTACCTACCTCAAGACCCAGCAATACCACTCCTGAGCATATACTCAAAAGATGCTCAACCACACCACAAGGACATTTGCTCAACTATGTTCATAGCAGCATTATTCATAATAGCCAGAACATGGAAATAACATAGATGCCCTTCAACCGAAGAAAGGATAAACAAAATGTGGTACAATGGATTATTACTCAGCAGTAAAAAAAAAATGTAATTGTGAAATTTGTAGGCAAATGGATGGAACTAGAAAAAATCATCCTGAGTGTGCTAACCCAGACCCAGAAAGACAAACACAGTGTGTACTTACTCATAAGTGAATATTAGATGCAAAGCAAAGGATAACCAGGCTATAATCCACAACCCCAGAGAAGCTAGGTAAAGAGGAGGACACTAAGAGGGACACATATGCCCCAGGAAAAGGAAAGAGTTAAGATCTCCTGGGTACTAGACTGCTACTCACAACTCCAGGGAGGCTACCTAGAAAACAGGACCCTAAGAGAGACACAGGGATTGCCCAATGACAGATAAATGGATGAGATCTATATGAGCAACCTGGATGTGGGGGGGGGGTAAGGAAGGGCAAGGGTCGGGGAAAGAGAGCTCAGGGGAGCAGGAGAGACCAGCTGGATCAAGAACAGAGAGGGAGAACAAGGAAAGAGATACCATGATAAATGAAGACCTCATGGGGATAGGAAGAAGCAAAGTGCTAGAGAGGTCCCCAGAAATCCACAAAGATACCTCCACAATAGACTACTGGCAATGGTCGAGAGAAAGCCCAAACTGACCTACTCTGGTGATCAGATGGCCAGACACCCTAATTGTCATGGTAGAACTCTCATCCAATGACAAATGGAAGCAGATGCAGAGATCCATGGCCAAGCCCCAGGTGGAGCTCCAGGAGTCCAATTGGCAAGAAAGAGGAGGGATTGTATGAGCGAGAGATATTGAGACCATGATTGGAAAA